>JAYMSE010000021.1:0-105016 GCA_036897945.1 Silene undulata | reverse complement strand
CTTGCTTTTCTCCTCCAATGCCCTAAATTCTCCTTGACTTGAGTCAATTTTTAATTGTTTATCATCAACTAATATAGCTCCTGAAATATATGACATTCTCTCACTTCGTAAAGAGAAGGCCTTTGCTCTATCTGCTTTTCAGGCAGGAATGAACAATAAAGAAAGAATCTTTATTCTCTATTTATATATGATAAAGAGTTGTACAAGAAGCAAGAAGCTGAGTAGATCGTAGATCCAGTTTTAGTTTTCAAAAAGATCCCATATAATCTAGTATGGCAAGCAGAGCGTCAAAGAGTAGCTAAGTAGACTGCATACTGCCTAAGTATGTCCAAACCAATTACCGAATCCTTTTAATATTGAAAAGTTAATATTGAAAAGACTCTTGCTAATGGGATGGCGTTTTTAAGCACCCGCAGGAGTGGTTTCCCCAATTGGACTTGCCTTCAAAAAGTGCGATTTAATTTACTAAATCTTTTCTTTATATTATGATTGCTTTAGTTTCCCCTTCTTTTAGTCTCCTTAATAGCGGGAAGTTCAGCAAAAGTGTGAAAGGCTGGCGGACTTTGTACCATCCATTCCAGTGTGGGCGAATTAGAGTCAGCTGCCCACGGACTTGGAACACATCTTGCTCTCTTGCCACTGCTTAAAGTTATTGTTACGATGAGGAAGAAAGCCGCTATTCCCACTACGGAGATATAAGACCCAAAACTGCTGATGGCATTCCATCCAGCGTAAGCATCTGGATAATCAGGAATGCGTCGTGGCATCCCCGCAAGTCCTAAGAAATGCATTGGGAAGAAGGTCAGATTCACGCCGAAGAAGGTGATCCAAAAGTGTATTTGACCTAGAGTTTCTGGGTATGTTCTCCCTAGTATTTTCCCAACCCAATAGTAAAAGCCTGCAAATAAAGCAAAAACGGCTCCCATCGAGAGTACATAATGAAAATGTGCAACGACATAATAAGTGTCATGTAGAGCAATGTCTAGCCCCGAATTTGCGAGTACTATTCCAGTCAGTCCTCCGACGGTGAACAAAAAGATGAACCCTACAGCAAATAACATGGGTGTTTTGTATTGTATCGAACCGCCCCACATGGTAGCGATCCAACTAAAGATTTTAATTCCAGTGGGTACGGCTATGATCATGGTAGCTGCGGTGAAGTAAGCGCGGGTATCAACGTCTAAGCCCACAGTAAACATATGATGAGCCCAAACAAGAAATCCCAGAACGCCTATACTGATCATGGCATAAACCATTCCTAGATAACCGAAGACGGGTTTTCCTGAAAAAGTAGAAACGATATGACTTATGATACCGAATCCAGGAAGAATCAGAATATAGACCTCTGGATGACCGAAAAACCAAAAAAGATGCTGATATAAAATAGGGTCGCCGCCACCAGCAGGATCAAAGAAGGTTGTATTAAAGTTACGATCCGTTAATAACATCGTAATTGCACCCGCAAGCACCGGAAGCGATAATAAGAGTAAGAATGCTGTCACTAGAACAGACCACACAAATAAAGGTAATCTATGCATAGTCATACCAGGGCCACGCATGTTGAAGATAGTTGTGATAAAATTGATAGAACCTAAAATAGATGAAACACCAGAGAGATGAAGACTAAAAATAGCTAAATCAACAGCTCCCCCGGAATGGCTAGTAATACCACTTAAGGGCGGATAGACAGTCCAACCAGTACCACTACCCACTTCAACTAAGGCAGAGCTTAAGAGGAGCAAGAGAGAAGGAGGCAACAACCAGAATGAAATATTATTTAATCGAGGAAATGCCATGTCAGGTGCACCTATGAGAATCGGGACAAACCAATTCCCAAAACCGCCTATCATCGCAGGCATCACCATAAAGAAGATCATTAAAAAGGCATGAGCTGTTATTAAAACATTATAAAGTTGATGGTTTCCGCCCAGAATTTGATCACCAGGGCGAGCTAATTCCATCCGAATGAGGACAGAGAAGCATGTGCCCATCACTCCAGCAATGGCGCCGAAAATAAAATAGAGAGTACCTATATCCTTGTGATTAGTAGAGAAGAGCCAGCGAATCATATATTTCATAAGAAAAAGATATAAAAAAGAAAAGAATGCAAAACTCTATATTTTCTTACAAGACAGCTTAAACTGAAGAAAGCTTCCGGAATGAGTTTGTGATGTAAGATTGCTTTCTTCCAAAGAAGGATGATTTAGAAAGACTGCCCTTGCTTTTGCGCTGTATTGCTTACGGACGATTAATTTAGAAAGCCTTGCTTTTGCGCTGTATTGCTTACGGACGATTAGAGGCCATCTCACACTCTTTCTCATTTCTTTTCCTACTGGGCATAAAGATTGGAAGAAAAGTAGATGTGTTAAGCAAACTGACCCTCTCATTTTTCTTTTCATTTTCTTCTTCTTATATATGTCCATCTTTCGTATCATTTTGCTGCACTTTAGGTCAGAATCCGCGTTTAAAGTGCTCTTTTTTGCTTCCTTTTTAGCTTTGGTTTCACCCAAAGAATGAAGTTCAAAAAGGATGACTTTGAATTTGATTCCTA
Source organism: Silene undulata (assembly GCA_036897945.1). NCBI lineage: Eukaryota > Viridiplantae > Streptophyta > Magnoliopsida > Caryophyllales > Caryophyllaceae > Silene > Silene undulata. The sequence goes on along the minus strand of JAYMSE010000021.1, from coordinate 102,465 downwards.
TCTTCACAGTAGAATCAGAAGGCAATGCTCGCTTGATTCTTAAGTACAGATCCCTCAAGCGTTGGAGTTTGACGCTTTGAAGATATTAGACGGTATCAAAGAAATTGACTATCTATTATATAAGAGAACTCTTCTTTCAATGTCCAGCTAATGAATTCTATTATTTTTTCTGAAAGCATCCTTCTTTTCTTCACCCTTCTAGCTTGCTTGGTAGTTCGTTGGCTGATACCTTGCTTAAGCCTTATGAGATTATCTGAGATTCTCTTTTCTCGTCGTTTAGGCCGCTGATTGAGATTGCTGCTCATTGCCGGGGTTCATCGCACCTGGATAGTAACAGGACAGCCCCGGCTAATGCTGCCCCAGCGAAGCTAGCTTGACCCTAGTCTTACTTCCTGAATGAACTCAGTCTTTCCCTTGGTGACATAGAAGCAATCTCATACCCACATAGAGTTTTGGAAAGATTAAGAAGAATTAGAACAAAGCGGCTAGTACACTTTTACAGATGTTTAGATAAGATAGAAGTTTTGGGCGCTGCTTCCTTTTTGCTTTGATTTGCTTAGATTTTACCTTTTTTATTTTAGCAGAAGGCGTGAATTGGGATAAATGGGTCTTTCTAGCTCATATTCGAATTAGAATAAGGAGGGATCGATCTTTTAGGACGGCTAGCACTTTCTTTCATATATGATAACAGTAGCGCGTGGCGAGGTTATAGAATCCGGATGGAGAACGTTCGCCATAACAATTCTTTCTCTTCTTTTATGTTTATATCTCTTACCGTCCACTGGAATATCATTCTTGGTTGGATTTCTTTTCTCTTGTCATGACGTAGCTCCCATCTGCTTCCTTCTTGTAGCCTGGTCCTGGAGCAGGGTCTTTCCTATCTATCTGATCCATAGTTTATAGTAAGCTATTATTTCGATTTACTATGAAATTTTATAGAGAAAGACGAAGCATGTTCTTTAAATGGTTGAAAGTAACTAAACTCAAATAACTCAGGTTAGTTAAAGAAAGAGCCCCTTTTCGTTTCGCGTTGAACATTTTGTGTAGGGTATTGCCCTATTCTATTAAACTACGTTTAGTTTATATGTATCGGAAGGATCCTTTGGCGATATCATTTATAACCCGAGGCTTGTCCTAAAGCCATTATCTGTATTCTACTAATTTAGGGGAAATCTCACTTCTAGCACTCTATCATTAGGTCACTTCGTAGGGTATGGCTAATTAGTCCTATGGCAAGTCCTGTCCTATAATTCCTTGATTTTAAAGGGCTAGGGGATATTGTGCCAACCATAAGTCCCATTTTAAGAGATCGAGGGCTTATTTTAAAACATCTTTATAAGGGTGGTCGAAAAGTCTATAAAGAGAAAACGTAGTTTCGAAGGGCTGGGGCTTCTACGGATTGCCATGGGAAGAAGGAGAGTCACCGGAAGGATCTTCTCCCGACGAAGACAAAGAAGCTTTTGCCGACAAAGCTTTTGATGTTGGTTTTGCACTGTTGTTGGAAAGAAAAAGTGCGCGAAGTGAGGGAAATCAATTAAAAAGCTGAAAGGCACAGTTTAGTGAGCCTGCATTTTATGCTTTCTTGATGATGTTACTAGATATGGGCGAGCCAGTCATTGGTTGATGTTGAAAGGTACGAGCGCGAGAGATGTTAAATCAAATCACATTTTCACTTTTGAAAGGTAAAGTAAGGTAATTCGATCTAGACCCCGTCAATAGCGGCGAGTCTTTCTAGCTCGGCTCGCACATACCCACTAACATCTCAAAGACTACACTCGCTGGGTTGGGGCTTAGACGATAGACTCCGTATTGAACTTCTTAGCGGGAGAAGTGGGAAGATACGAGCAGCAAGGGCAACCTCTTTTCTGGATGTTTTAAAATAAGCAAAAGCATGGGGAGCGAACAGGAGTATCTACCCTGGTAGTCCACGCCGGGAGCTAACGAATTCAAGGGAATTCACGGGAGCGGCAGCAGACGAAGTGAAGGAGAGAACCGCGCTAGTCTCTTTAGACGGCTAGGGCACCTAATTCGCCCTAAAGTCAAGCCTGGCAGATACCATTTTGTTTGGTTTCCGAGGTGGGGATCGAGAAGATGACGGAACGAGCCAGTCCTCTTTAAGTATGACCTTTCCAAAGGTAGCTTCCCCCACGAGCCCGGGTCATAACTTACCTTAGCTCACCCGATCCACCGGCGACTAAACTTCATTGCTAAGGAGCGCTTTTCTCCAGTTCCGTAGCGAACGAGTGTAATCGTTATTGAGCGAGCGGAAGCAGCCTTTGATGTTAAAAAGTATGTGCGAGCCAGTCCTAGTTAACCTCGTCCCGATCATCAGTAGACGAGTACAAATGCCACCTAAATCAAGGTCAGAAAAGCCGGGGAAAAATCTTTCGAGGTGTAAACAACCTTTCTAACTGCTGGGCTTATGGCCCGTGCTAACTGATGGTTTTTGTTGGTTGTCTGTGCTTGGAAGTCGACTTGTATCCTTGAGCGGATAGGTACGAAACCGCGCTGCCCGTGGTTGGCATGCTAGACGTGGAATCTTATGCCCTTGCCGGTGACGCTGTAAGACTTGCTCGAAACTCCCTCTGGAGTACCTTGTTTACTCCCCTGGATCGGCTTGAAGCCTTTCAATATCGTAATAAATTGACGTAGAATCATACTATTAAATCTTCCATAAGATCGATAGAATCCTCCCCTTGTTCGAGGGCTTCGCGATTGGGTTGAGTGTCCTGTCTCTTGTTTTCCTAGTCTAAGCTGCAGGATGGCAGTGCCCGCCTGCTCAGGACAAGCGCATTATACAACGTAAATTTCAATAGCCATATGAGAAAAGTGGCTTGCTTGACTTTAGATGACTTCATATTTCAGGTCATAAAAACAATGACTTTGTTAAATTAAAAGACCGCGCGCACTTTTTCTTGCCCCTATGAGGGAAAGTCTCTTCTAGCGGGTCAAACTCTTATGGTACTGTTCTTAAAATATATGTATAAGAACCTACCCCCTTTAAAATGATCCAGGAGTTGCCGTTTCGCCAAAAACTTTGCCTAGCAAGAAAATTCCGGTTCAATCTATTCTACTGCACACTCCTTATGATTCTAACATTTAGCAAACCAACCAAAGGAATACAAAGCAAAGGCCTGCTCTATGCTCAAGTGATTAGTAGTCCTATATTTTTGACAAATTGTGCATGCACTATACCTAATATAGCGTCTGTAAGTTAATAGATAGACATAGATGGCGCTCTACCTCCTTTCTTTGGCTTCGCTTTTTCTTCAAATGCTATAATGCTTTGGCTGCAAATTCCCCGTCGGGGAATACGGGCGAGGAAGTCACGTCTTTTCATAACCCTCTGGTAGGGCTCATTGTAATGCTTTGATTTGATAGGAGTTGATAAGAATTAAGACGATGCCTAAGAAAGAGTCAGAGACACCAACACCGTATTGGGTAGGGGTTGCACTCTCATATAATAGATCTTCTTTCCTATAGGGAGTCCGCGATGTCAATTGGTTCCCTGGTAACGACGATGATTCATTTATCATTATTATATAATATCTTAATTAAGAGAATAAAGAACGTTAACCTGCGACTGCCAGTTCCATTATTAAAGAGACTCTTCTCGTTCTCACTCCGTTCCATTACACCCTATTACATTTCTTAATTTGTTTGAACAAGGCGATTTCCTTTTTCGTGTACATATACACATTTAATTAAAACAAAAGGGATAAGATAAGAAGTTAAACTGGCTTACTTACTTTTCTAAAATTTTATTTTGTAGTGACAGCTCGAGAGGATAGGAGCAAGATATAAAGAAAATCTTTTCCTTCGGGTTTATACTAGAAGTGTAAGGTAAGGTATAGGGCGAGTTCCCAACGTGTTGAGTGATCAGTGTGCGTGGGCAGTGTCATACTGGAGAATTTAAAGATGAGTGTGATAAGCGGGGAGATTCTCATAGAGTTAACAATAATTATATAATCTCTTTGGTCCTATTTCTTAAGATCTAGTCGTCCTTTAAGATAAGATATAAGATAAGATATTAGGGCCACTCGTTCTATTATAGAAAGAAGCAGGTTCCCAAAGGAAAGCTATAACTGAAACGCTAGAAGTAGGGGTTTACAGGTGAGTGCTAAGACTAAGAAAAAGTTAAAATAAAAAGTATAGGGTCTGGATCAGCACCAACCGCCTTTGAAACTTCTTATATTTCAATTGAACTTTCCGCCCACGAACCGCGGCTGTAAATCTTCTTCCTTTTTTCTGCGGCTTCATTCATCAGGAACACGGAGAGACTTCTTTCTCGTGATTGGTTAAAACGAGATACCAGCTTTCTACAGATAGGATGCAAAAGCCTCACTTTCAATGATGAATGTCCTAATGAAGCGAAGGCTTTATAAAATTATAATTGTCGTTTCAGATGGCCGGATGAAAGGCTGGGAGAAAGTTAGTAACGAGACTTTGGGTTAGATTCGGCGGATTTCATTATAATTAAAATAAGGCTCGAAACAAAGTCTTATTCAATACAGTAAGAGTAAGTAAGGCTGTACTCCCCCATACTAATTAGCCTTTATTCTGACTAAACCGCCCAAATGTAGCTTTTCTAAAACGAAAATGGGGAACCAATAAAAATTAATTAAACCGCTAGCACTCTGATTGATAGACCTACTCTACTACATGCAGCAGCCTCGCCTACTATGGTTATCCTTACTACTTCGCACGGAAGACGGAAAGGGAAAAGGTTCCACAAAACTCATGCCCAACGAGCGAGACTCCCATAAAATTTCTATTCCGAAGTTTACTGGAAAGGAAAAGAATTGCTTACTTTAAAAAAGTTGCTTTAAGAATCGCTACCCTATCTTATTCCCCTTTTTTAATTTAATTGGTGAGCCATTTAGGTACTATAAAACTTAATAGGATCGATCATAGATATCTGCTAAGCCGTTCATAAGAAAAGAAATATTGTTATAATATATAATAAATAAGAATACGTATATACGTAGGGCATCATCATATTTTTAAGTAGCTGAGCTGCTAACCAGCGATGCTAATAACCGGATATAGATATCCAGTGCGAATGCTACGGGGGATCCTTGCCGTGCATCCGACGGATCGTCGTATTCCTAGAAAAGATTCTTTAATTAGAAAGTGGATCTCTTGGGTTAGCCATTTTCAGCACCACCTCAAGGCACATCACGATCACCGCGGCTTGGCTCTACGGCAAAGTCGTCCCTTTCTCCTTCCCCACGTCGTTAACCAAAAGAAGCCTCTCTTGTCTTTATCAGATGCAATTAAATCTTCTTCACAAGGTCTGTATACCGTTACTTCCTTCCATTGGAAAAGTCATTTCAATCCTTTTTTCTTATACCTAAGCCTATAGGAAAGGCGGAGTATCCGCCCTCGCTCGACTTTCTCCTCGACAGGCAGATGGACCAAAGAAAAGGAGTTCAACCGGTAAGGTTGGAGTAGAATAAGTTTTAAGGAGTCGTAATTGAGTGAGACATGTTTACATGCCCCGCTTCCCTAACTACAGCAACAGGTTTGAAAACTCATTCGCGGAGTGTTATCACTTAGCTGCCTTAGCGCCTTATTGCTTAAAAGGCACTTATGACAAGTGATTAATCTTCTTCCACTTCTTCATGCGTCTCACCAGCTCCTTTCTCTGATATGTATAGGGTCTCGCTGCCAAAGAAGAAAGCTTACTGGCCGTAGGATTCATGCCAAAACGAGACTTATTGCTACTTAAATTGGTCAAAAGAAAGTAAGTGGAACTGCGGTGCAGCGGCAAGAGAATGCTTTCCGGACTAAGTAGGTCCTCAAATTACGAGTCTAGTCTGATGGACCGGCGTAAGTAGAGCTTTCTCCCTATTTCACTGGCTGCGAAGGAGCTGCCACTGGCAAGGTTACTATATAATATAAAGTCAGTCTAAGATCATGATCGACCAGCCGTTGATGTCGGCGAGGAAGCGGTTTATGACGAAAATCCCCGAGCGAGAGGAAGACTTGTAACGAGCCGGTTGTTAGAAAACGGAACTTTTCGCGCTTGAAAACGAGTTGGGCAGTCAGACCAATCTACCCAATCTGTGCACCCGTGCTTGGCTTGTTACCCGTCTATCGATAAAGGGCATCAAGTCCGCCCAATCAAAGTCTTGCCACACATACTAGGTTGTGGGCGCAGGAGGGGAAAGACCTGTCTTACCAAAATTTAATAGGAACGAGCGAGCGTAAGAATGCTGTCCTATCAAACAGACTGGGAAACTACTACGCGTGGGAGCTTGTGGGCTCGAGGGAATCCTCGGATATGCTAGCTTACCCCGCAAACCCGCCTTAGAAGCTTCTTTTTTTCAGTCACAAATTGCTATAGATAGTAAAGCAAGAAAGGCTATAATAATAAGTCAGATTTGTTAGAGATTCTCCTGCTCCAACCGGGTTAGAGCTGCTGTCAACAGAACGTAAAAAAAGACGCGTATAAGAAATGTTGCCCTACTTTAAACATCCTAAAAAGTAAGCTTAGACTCAATCAATCTCAGCCAGGAGAGTAACTCATGGCACAAGGTCGCCCCTATTTATAAGCATCGGCATGAGGCATGAAATGCATCAAAACAACAAAAAGTAAGGAGCGAGTGAAAGTCTTTAAGCTGTTTATATTTATGGGCGAGCCAGCTGTTTAAAGAAAGGCCAATCTGGTAATATTGTCAAAGTGTATAAGACTAATCAGTGAAGATCTCCTTTTGCGGTGCTTTTTGTTTAATTTATGAGCAAGTAAAGGCCCTAAAACACCCAAACTACTGGCTCGCTCCATTCGTTCCGCTCGCTCCTCCGTTTTACCTCTCTTTTTCTGCATAATCTGAGCAATAAAAGGCGTAAAACCTCCCTTTCCAGCATCAAAACTTGGAACATCAACAATTGAATTGACTTCGTACTCAGCCGGGACTGAAGTTTAGATTTCTATCATCAAGGATAGGTCCAAACAACTTGAAGTTCGTCTGCATTTGTTCTTATTTTCCCTTGCTTTTTCCATTACTAAGAATTTGGTTGATTGATCCCACCCTTTATAATATGAGCGACCACCTACTCCTCTCAGGCGAGTGAGAAGAAGAGGCTCTTGCCGAACAGGTCAAAGAGTCAGTTTTTTCAGTTAGTGATCGAGAAAATGCAGCAGTTTCCGTTGATGATCGAAGACCAAGCTTTCAAGCTGTTAGTGTAAATTCCGAGTGGAGGAGATTCTCATTACTCTCCTTGCCTTAAAGTTTGCAAATCTTGGCAGTGCGCTAGGCGGAGAAACGAGCACAAGTCATTAGGCTCATGCCCCGAAAGACAGGGGAAAACCACCACTTTTAAGTCATTTTCACCGGAAACTGACAGAGATTTAGGCGACAAAGAAGCCCTTCGTGAGGCGGAACCAGACGAAGAATAAGTCGATGAAGCTATTGAAAGAGTAGCTTTTAATGTTTCAGCTTTTGATAGAGACGGAGGAAAAGGAGGTCCTATTAACTCTTTATTTATAGAGTAGGAATCTCAATCCTCACTCTGTAACGTTTTAATAAAGGATACCACATCGGGTAAACCCGAAGAAAAGAATGCCGGGGGGAAAGAATAAAGCTAGTTTGTTAGCGAGTGAAGAAACGAGCCGGTTGTTGAGTAAAGCTAGGCCAAAACATTAGGTATGTTGGTTTGGAGAGAGGTACCCGATACCAGCTCAGAGAGTGAGCTGACTGAGGACCATGTCTTTGAATTCAACTTTGGGTCAGCTAACGAAAGAATAGCCCTTTGTTCGGGGCACATTAACTTTCCGGGGAATGTTAACCTACGAGGTGCCGAGCCTGGCCTCTCTTTGGCAGGGCCACTTACTGTTTAAAATTCAAGAAAGCAGGGGTGGTAAAGGTTTGACTGGCAGATCAAGCTGTTTATGCTGGTGAGGAAGGGTTCTAATATAAATAGAGATTGATTCATTTATATGGAGATCTTCCCAAGGAACCCGATCTCGCTGATCGACCTAAGAATTAGGGAGATCGAGGAAAGCAAAAAACGGGGCAGATGCTAGAATTAATTTCTTAGGCTTTGCAATCCTAACTACATGGGGTGTCGGATCGAACTCTCCTTCATCTATCTTAAAGAAAGGGCTGCTGGGCACGTTGGAACATGAGAGGCGATGTCCCTAGCCCAGGAATACGCGGCTCCTTAAGAGTTGGCTCGCAGTATAGATTCCACTCGCTCAAGAGTTTCGCATAAAAATCTTTCTTGCATCTTTTCTTTTATTCAAATTCTATCAAGAATGGGAGAAACTTTCCCCTTTCTGAAAGCCGGAGAATCTAGCCTCATGAAGGTACTCTCATATAGAGTCTCGATTTTGCATCGCATCCTTTTCCGCGATGACAGACACGCCCTACTACCGCGGATAGTCAAAAAAGTCCTTTACTAACTCATCATGCTCGAGCTCGTGCTCATACCCAGGAAGCTCTAACCAATCCTTAATCTGTCATTCTGACATTACATTAAAGGTCAGTCCTTCTCTTTTATAGAACTCGCCCGCTAGTGAGAGTGTGGAAGGCTGGTACAACGGGGCTCTTGTTCACCCGAGGCGGGATTCAGTCTAGGGCTTTCTTCTTTAAGTCCCACTACGCTAAGCCCCTCAAAACTGATTTAGTTTTTCTTAATAAGATGCTCATTATATGAAAGCAACGCAACTTCTGTGGAAAGCTTCTACTAACACATCATAACAATGTCTAACCGAACATCGGCAAAAAGCACAAGATTCGCTGTCTGGTGAGCGAGAGAGGGCAAAGAAAAGTCTTATTAAGAATCAACAACCAACTCCTTGTCTCAAAACGAAAGGTAGCTTTCTGATTACAAGAGAAGCTCTCTTATAGTTCATACATAAGACATTACCGGCGTATCATCAATACAGAGGAAGAAGACTGCAAGTCATAGACGAAATAAGAATTGGCACACACCTGAGTTTAATAAGAAAGACTAGACTGGAGGCTGCTTATCCACGATGCATAAAGATTCGCCTTGATCGATCACATAGGTCTAAAGAAAGCGAGAGGAGATGCCACTGCCACTACAAGTGGAAAGAAGTGCAAGTAAAGGCGCTAATACTAAGATAAGGCACTCTCCTAAACCCCAATCACGCTACCCTTCGCCCTATAAAAAAAGAAAGAAAAATAAAAGTAGTTCTAAGTTGAGAGTTCAAAGACGAGCAAGAAGGCCTATGGCAAGGATTCGTGAATGAAGGCCGCCAATATACGCGAGCTTCTTACGAAGTAGCGAGATGTCCATCCATTATAGATAGGGGCGGCATAGTTCAGATTCCAAAGTAAGATCCTCTCGCTCACCGGCACCTACTTTTCTTAGATACCAATCGCGAGCGAGCGAGATCGCCTTTTAATTTAATTGCAGAGTTGCTACAAAAGAATAGGAAGCGAGTATAGAAAGGAGCAGAGGAGCTGATGAAAATGGAAACTTGCCGATACAATGACCTTTCAATACAGTCAGTACAGTTGATCTAAGTCAGATCAAATGAGGCAGACCAATTCTCTATCTATCACTTATCAAGGAAAAGAGGAGTCCCTGACTAGTCAACCGGTGAATAAGAAAGGTAAGGGAAAGTTTCAACGACGGGCCCTCACATCAGCCACATCAAAGAATCCCTAAGTGTAAAAAAAGTTCATATTATATTACCAATCAATATCCAGCTCATCCCCTGCGGGTACCTAAAGCATGGCATCATTTATGCCGCTATCGCTGGGGAGTTCAAGGAACGGAGTAAGGGCATGCCTACTATAACAATGCCCTATTCTGATCCTATTTCTTCTTTTTCTTCTTGCCTTCGTGTGCTCTTTTATAAATAGAAATACATAAGATAAGTAAGAAGTTAATGGCTTTGACTGACCTTCACCACGTCCTGTCACTGCTTTCTATGGCATGGCTAAGACTATTTCGAATCGTTTAGTAAAGCATGGGATTGCTTCCTATTAGCACCTTGCCCTCGTTCATAGGAGGTTCTTTATATCTCGCCCGCTCGGGAGCAGTACAGCGAAGACTTTAAATTTGCTTGAAGGTGCAAGGTTCTGAAATAGCGTAACTGCAAAGGAGATAGGATTGGTTCGACTGTAAAGGAGAGGAACGAAGTCGAACGAAAGTCTCATGAGATACGGGCTCGACTAAAAGGATAGACGCGGCACACAAAATATATCTGCGACCGTATTCACGATAGACTTCTGACTTTAATAGTCTAGGATATTGCGGTGATGTCTTTATGTACTGGTAATGTCGAGTTTACTTGGGTTGACTTGGACTCAGCCTGTATTTCTTCTGGGGCTTGTCCCATCATCGGATCAAGCGAAACCTTTCTCTAACAAGGTCGGAGATAAGGAAGGGCTTGTAAGGGCGCCGGTAGTTTTGGAGCTTAGGATGGGAGGTCCTTGATAAGGGATTCGAAACGTTCCAACCGACCTCAGGCAATCTATCTAGCTAGGTATCAAAAAGGAGGCTGTTATATAATATAAAATATTAACGACTTCTTCCTTAATTGAGTCAAAGATCAAGTGGCAAAGACGGCCAGAAGAACTCACCAATCGAAGAAAGATCCATGGCAGAGGCAGAGCAGCCCTTATAAAATAAACAAAACAAAGAAAGAAACCAAACCCTAGAACTGGCACTATCAAGGCAAGCCTAAATCTTCTTGTTGGCGCATAAGGACTCCGAGATTTTACATTTCAGGAAGACATCTGAAAAGAAAAAGAAAGTTTTATAGAAAAGCCGTAATAACTGGCCAATCCTATAAAGAAGTAGCATGTAAATCATGTAAACTAAGAAAAAATGCAATAGATTTGGTTCAATTATACGCAAAAAGACTTACAAACTTACATAGCTCATCATATTCTCACCGCGCTCATGTTATAAGAACTCATGGGTGGGCACATCCCCAAACGCTTTCTCGTGCCTTTCTTTTCAAAAAAAAAAAAAAATTATCTACCCCACTCTATTAAGCAAGGCAGCCGGCTTAGAGGGCTTTCTCTTTCCTTTCTAAGTCTAAAGATCCTTCGTCTTCTACCTCGACTTATAGTCATTCTGCTTCAGTGGCTACCGCTGCGAACACTCTTTATGCACCTTCTTCACTCGCATCCGCCTTCGCGCCCAGTCTATTGAACATTCTGCTTTGCTTCGTCCTTCCCCTCCGAGTCTTACGACAAGACAGTTTCAAACAAAAGTCCCATCTCCCCTAATGAAGAGGATTTTATTGGGAAATTAAAAAGGCACAGCGAGCTATTACAGCTAAAAGCTTTTTGATTCATCAGTACGGTTGATCTAAGTCAGAAGAAAATCCCTTCACCTTACTCTGACTTATATATAAAAGTAAGGCATAGACGCTACTAAGGGCTAAAATAAAGAAAGGGAGAAGGTAAAAAGCTTCCATAATCGTAATAAAGGAAGAACGCTCTCCCTTTGGTTTTATATACCCCTAACCAAAGCATCAAGTCGGATACGGAACCTTTTTATGTCGCTCGATACAACCATCCATCCCCGCCAGTCCTAGGTCTCAAAAAGGGGGAAGGCGGCGGATCGCTGTCTATGAAAGGAGTAAAAGAGGTCCTCTTCTCTCATCCCCTACCTTCAAGACATGCCCTCGAAAGCTAGTTCCCATATCCCTCTTGGGTTGGGCGCACCTATCCCGATCATGCTTTAGGAAGATAGAGAAGGTTATAGAATAACAAAGCAAGGACGTGTCACAGGAGCTAAAGCATAGACGCGGGGAGTTTGAAAAGAGACTATATTTAACCACATCCCTTATTGAACGGCGGGAGGAGTTTTAACCACCGACACCGATTTACCAGGATGAGGGAAAGTGCTGTTTTATGGCATACCATTTCTATTTTAAAGCAAAGAGCCAATGCTTCCTTAAGCCTTTTAGTACCCGACTTCATTCTTACTTAAGGTTAAGGCGAGCATAGGTACGGTAGTACAAACGCGCCCTCGATGAGGAGTGCAACGACCCCGTAACCTAGGCAATGAGGTCCTGCTGTTCAATGATGTGCAAGTTCTTAAACTATGCAACCTATACGAAAACTAATATGCGAAGCTTTCCTCGTTTCTCTTTCGGTACCGATTCCTTTTCCTGTGCTTGAGCTAATGAGGCGAAGACGCGGTCGTAGCCGTGTCCTGAGCTGCAGAATGCCTTCCCTTTTGGTGTTCTGGCAATTAGCAACAAAGAGTAGTGCAACGAAACCATACCTCTGGAATGAAGTCGCAGACGTATGATAGAATTCCTCATCGTATGCGGCTGGAAGTTGAGATCGTTAAAGTAAGCTATCCCCCTACATGAAATGAGATATATACGTTTATAGCATTATGAAACCCATATAGGAAATATAAGTCCCCAAAAAAGAGGGTCTATCCGTTCGTCGAGACGGGAAAGCTTCCCCGCGTAAAAGGAGAGTCAACGTCGCTAACTGTCCTAGATCAAGTAGAAAGTGGATTTAACTTCAGTAAGCTAGGAGAAAAAGGACATGAGATCGGGAATCTCCTTTTCCATAAGTAAGGGATCTAGATAAGAAAGCAGAATCCTATTCTAATAGATCTGTTCTACTCTTGCTGGTGAGGCGACTTTATAGCGTAAAAAGAGAGGGTTCGTCCCTTTTAAAGCTGTTTTCGATGCTACCTTTCCTTAAGGCAGCTTTCACCATACTTAACTCAAATACGCTAGGACCCTAGATGAGATTCTCGATCTACATTTCTTTATAGGGACAATCCACCTCTGCGAAGTATAGTCCCGTTTTAGGGAGTCTGTGCATCGTTAATGATGTTTTTAAGTATGGACAAGAAACCCCCTAGCATAAAAAGGCAGTCAACGTCGCTATGATCGATTCCTGGGTCCAGAACTTGTATTCGTATTTTTAAGTCAAATCTGCCGTCAAGTATCGCATTAACTGGGAAGTATATAAGAATTTGTTGACGCATATTTAGAGAAATACATCATTAAAAAGAGAAGTCGCTCCAGACGCAGCTTTTGGAAGAGAGGAATTTCCCTTTTAAAATTTCATTTAAAAATTTTCTTATATTTTTGCCATTTACTAAGGGAATAGGCTTTAGTAACCCAAATCCCCGGGAAGTAGGAAAAATTTGAATTTCAATTTAAATTTCAAAATCTTATTTGTATTCTGAGCTTATGATGTTCTGATAAATATGACCACATAAACGGGAACATCTTTGTCAGTATAAGTCTTAGGCGCGGCTTACCCCAAACACCATTCTAATGATGTTAAAAAATCTGATGTCAACAGATACGTCGTAGTTCGAGTTCGTTGGTGGGGAGAAACTCCATCACCAGCTGGATCTCCTTGGCCTGATACTGGATCAGCCGTAGCTTCTTTTGTTTAATCTCCCTCGTCTTCTTGTTTTGCTTCTATAGCCACTCCCGGGAAAGTGTGACAATAGTCCCGCCATAACACTACCTTAAGTCCCGGAGGCCAACAGATTTACAGTAGAGGAGGTTGCTCCCTAATGAAGTCTTTGCCCTAGCCCACGTATTTCCTGCTGGAGTTGGTGTGGAATCCCTACAAAGGGAGTTTGCAGCTAAAGCAGATAGGCGGGTGGTGGCCGCTAAAGAAGGAAGCTGCAGAAAAGAAGGAAGCAAAAAGCAGAAGGCAGTTGGCAGCCGAGAAAGGTAGGAAAATAGGTGAAATGCAGGAGGCAATGAAGCCCCGAAGGAAGACGTGACTTCAGTTTCCTAAAGAGAGGAGGCTGCCCCCTAAAGAAGCACTTGTGGCCTATGCCGAAGACCGGGACGAGCGAGTGGAATCATAATGAGCGCGCGGAGTCTTATGGAACGAGCCAGTCCTTACTCAGTATGAGCGAGCCAGCCGTTAACCAATGAAAGTAATGAAGCAGATTCATATGTTGGAAAAAGGGGTCCTACTATTACTATATATAAATAGAAGCTTTCTCCTTACTGACTTTTTGGGACGACCCCACTTTAAAGACCCCCTTTACAGTGGCTACTTCTACAGCAGCTGCGTGGGACATGGACAAAGAAAGATCTGACCGAAGGTGCGCTTTCATTCTTCTTACCTTTGAGGCCCTTTACCCTTACCTTTCGCTGTACGCTAGTAAACGAAGGAGTCCCCGCGGTAGCGCCTAGGGGGAATATCCATAACAAGAATCTCGTCAAAGTGAGGAAGACTAATATGCTTAACAGAATTTGAAGGAAGTGGTGAACGGGCGGAGTCCTTAAGCCAGTCTGGATGCCTGGGTTTTTGGGAGAAGGGGATGGCGAACAACATTTCAGTAGCCCACGAAGTAGCAGTCGAAGTAGCTTCCTTCATAAGTAGTGGACGAGGTCGAAGACCTATAAACGGGAGTCGCAGATCCAGATGTTGATGGATCAGCTGTTGGTGCCGACTAAGGTGCTTTTTTTCAGGCGACGTAGAGGATGCTTTTCCAGTAAGCCTTGTAAGGGGAGGCATCAGTTACAGCCCGATCAACCTAAGGCCTAAGAAGCGGCACCAATCTCAGCCACAGTTTCAGCTTTTCCTTTATCTATAACATCTGTTAGTGGATCCCATTCTATTAGTTAGTTACTATAAAGATTACATTTAACTTCGATAACCAGGGGACCACCTACCTTGCATATTTCTTTTTGGCGGTTGATGAACAAAACAACAAATAGAAATCCTCATCTTTACTTATTCATTCGAAGCTGCCTGCCATCTTAATTCTTTTCCCCGTCCAGTCTTTTCCGGAGATCCCCTTCTTCTCTATCCAATAGCAGCAGTCTTCCCCGTACTAAGAAGCATTCTGAGGTTAAGTATACGGGTTACATTCATTAATTCCCTTTCATAAGGCAAGGGCACGAACACCTTGGTTCTTTTGGGTTGGGACTTGTCCTTGCTTTGCGCTCTGCTTGATCGGCCTCGCCTCGAGGTTGTTTACACCTTTGTTTCCAGAAACCATCATCAAAAGCACCAACATCTACTGGAGCTTCCTGCGCCAACTACGCCGAAGCTTCTTCTTCCTTCGGATTGATTGTTGGATTGTTCTTGTTCTGTATCTGCAGGATCTGAAATCTCTCCTCTTTCTTCAATGGCGCGAAGCCCTTTCTTTTCCAATGTAATGGCACGCGCTTTCTTTTATGAACGCGAACCTTCTCCTTTAGCTTTAGAAAGGCGCATTCCAACTTAACTTAATGGCCTTGCCGGACAGCGCTTTTGGAGTACCAGCCGGAGGGGTCCCCATCATGATGTATCAAGAGTTCTGAAATACCTTAGCTGCAAAGAAGTCCCGCGGAAAGAATGAAACCAACCGGGGCAGCAGAAAGCCCGGCATCTTTGTACAATTGGGTAGCGGGGCTAGTGTTTCGGGGAGCATCTGAGAAGGACCCTATAGAATGGGACAACTTTCTGGCCAGGGCTAGATCGTCTCATACCGATTGATAGCATCGGCCTGGGATCCTCTTTTACGATCAGACTTGATTTCGTCTTGATATCATTTAAGATTCTATGAGACTGCTTCTGCCACTAGCGAAGCTTCCAAGGAAGTAGGCCCCTATAAAGTAAAGTGGGTACGTAGTAAGTCAAGTGATAGCGAGAGGGAAGGGTAGACGGGTGCACAGGCCCGAAAAGACTTCGCCTTTCTTATACCAACTCCTTGCTTGTAAAAGGAGATCTGGGGTCTCGCGTAGAGGGAATGTCCGGTATTGGGTTGACAAGAAAGGACCAAAAGTAAGCTATATAGCACCCATATCCCAAGGTTCTTCTGTGACCTATTTAGCTACGGAAAAGGTGATCTTTCTCGATCGCAGCTTTCGGAAAGTTATAGGTTGATTTGACCAAAGGAAAGGGTAATATGAGATTTATTAAGGGTCTTGCGCCTCAGATCAAGCCCGAGTCGTCCAATCATAGGAATACAGATCTAATTCCTTATCATACTTGCTCGAACCTTGTTAAAGAAGAAGAAGAATGTGGTGCAGGAGGTGAAAGCAGAAAGTGGCATTCTTAGATTAGACAAGCATAGTTGAATAAAAGCAAGCAAGAAGGAATTCCAACTCAAGTCCTAGGGTAGGGTAGGGGTGCTAAGGAATCCTTTTAAGGAGCTTCACTAGAACAGACATTTAGTGGTGGTCATTCAGCGAGCAATCAATTTCATTTCATATAACATAAGAAGACATAGCATAGGTTCCTGGCTCAAGTCCAAGGGAAGTAGTTTCGACTCAGCATCACTTTTAAGTAAAGAAAGAAGAAGCCTCGTTTTAGATGCTTAACGCCGCGGCCCTATATAATATGCCAGGTAGCAAGGCATGGGCTATAGCACCCGATTCAGATGCAAAGGCAAACTCGAGTAAGGTATTCGCCCATTTCATGAGGGGCAAGATTAATCTCTTCCGGGGATAGAGGGATAATAAATAATAGAATAGGCTGTCTCACCATCAGAAACATCAACAGGAACTTCGACGTCTGCTGCTACATCTTCGACTTCCTTATTAGTCCCAGGCCAGCCTTCTCATTAATCATTAAACCCAAACCACAAGTACATTACCTCTGGCCACGGGTTCCCCAACCAGTAAAAAGCCCCAACACAGAGAAACTAGACATCCTTCCACAAGCGCATATCAGTTAAACAATAACAGCATTCCTCTAATTCCATTTGCATTCCTTCTTCTGCCTGCTTCCACTCCATGCCACCCGGCCGAAACCTCTTCTTGCTTTGGCTGCATGTTATGCTTGTCCACTTGTTTGGTAGATTCTTTTCTTTGCATGCGAGCGAAGGAAATCCTATCTTTCAAGAGATAGGGCCTTTAGGTACGCGCATATTAAGTAACAAGTAAGGAGAGGGGATTTATCTCTCGCATATCTGGAACAAGACAAGGAAGGAGAGGAATCGTGATTATAGTATAAAGAAAGGCGAGTTGGATGTTGACGAAAAGAAGGAGTTTCAGCTAATCGAACTCCTTGTGGCCAGGAATTTGTGCCGAACATCTTAATGTTGTGCGCTTTTCTTTGACGAAATCATGCCAAAATGAGACGATTTTAAAGAATGTCGAAACGAGCCAGTCGATGGCAAACCGTTTTCCACTAACATGCCTTTGCCTTCTATTCTTTCTAATGATGCATCGAAGAAAGCATGCGCCCTTCTATTTACTACGGAGCGAGCGAAAGAGCTGTGAATGTAGCGAGCAATTCCTCGCTTCCGTCCTTTCTTATAATTAAGGGCGAGCCAAGCCAGTACACGCCGTAGCCACCAATGCTGGGAATATTCTAATTGTTGGCCATATCCGGAACCATAGAAGGTAGGGGAATTAGTCGAGGATGCCGCCACTAGGAATTGTTATAGCTGGAGATGTTCGAGGAGCCGGGTAAATTGTGCACCGGCTTGGCTCGTTAGGAAATGCAATGGCCATATGAAAAGGAAGAAGGTGAGGGTTCTTCCCTGCCAGTCCTAGATCAAGCTGGAACCTTATTTCACCAGTTTGCGGTACTGAAAACCTGAGATTATCAATCTCCATTTATGCCGTTCTATAAAGAAGAAAGCCATGCAGGGAAGAACTATTCTAATTATAAGAGATATCTTCTTTTGCCTATAAATATAGTCTTATAATTGTTATAGGAGACTGAGATGTTCATTAGGAAATGCAACGGCTTAGGATGTTTAAAGTAGGGTGAAAAGGAACACTGGAAAGGTGAGGGTATTCATAGATGTGTATGCGGAGAAAACGGAGTTTTAGAGCCCCGTAATGGTATGCTAACAAGTACCTTTCCTAAGGATTTTCTTAAAGAAAAAACAAAGCTGACGAGGTTTCATCAGCAGCCTGTACTTTTAAAGAAATCTAGCGCATTGATACAATTTTAAAGCTTTCTGAGCGAGTGCGCGAGTGCAGTCCCGCAGCGAGTAGATCCAGCTGCTAATGGATTCATTCCACCATCCATAGAGAATGAATTCCCTAATGAGAAAGATCCTTTAAGAAGAATAATATATATTGTTTTGGTTTCATTTTAATAGAAGATCTACTTTTGTGCTTTACAAATGCAAGTCCCTGTGGCTTGGTAAAAGGATGAGCTTGGGCACTTGCCCGGTATAATACGGTAGGATCTTTTAGGCGTGGGACAGGTCTATCGCCGCCCTCGGCACCAGAGGCGCTTCTTAATCACTGGCCTTTTGTGTGTAACCATATAGCTTGTAATCATCCCGATCCTAACCCGCCCCGCGCATTTGAATTTGTAAGGCACGGGCTCTAATTGCGATTGCTTAGTAATTTGGCCTCTTGTTTTATGGCCATGCCATGGTATCCTGACGAATCATCGCTCGCATGTCCCGGCTTTCATGCATTAGCTTTTACGCCGCGTCAAGGAGTGGGACTAGTAGTTTACGAGTCTCCTTCCCCTCGACCGGTTGAAACTGAAACGGGCCTATTGCCCCCATTTCCCTGGGGTCTTTCCCCTAAGAATGATGTTTTAAATTAAGGTGGTGTTGCTTTTGATACTCTTCGATTTGAATCTGCTTTGGCAGCTATATCCGCCTCCTATGGAAGAAGATCTCGCCTACCCGCGGTATACTAAAAAGAGAATCTTAGCTGTATTAATAGAGTGGGGCCTTTCCAACACCAAAAACCACTTCATCAGCAGCTGCTTCTGAAACTGCTGTCCCTCTCTGACTTATCTTCCCCGCTTTTTGTTGAACATCTCTAAGTCTGGTGTTTTTCGTCAGATGCCGGGGTTAGACGGCAACGACCTTTGGGCTAACCGTCCTTATGTTATGGGCCATCGGTTTTGTCTCCTATAAGGGGGGGAGTTTCAACCCTCCCATTTCCTTAAAATATGTTACTAGTAGAAAAGGTTGTTCAGGGTACGCTTCGACTCCAGGAGAGCTCCTACCTACAATGTTGTTCAAGATAAGCTTCGCCAACTAATAGAATGTTGTATTACTCTGGATAAGCCTCGCTTCCATCTTAGGGCGGGGTGGCCTATAAGGTATCTATCCTCCCTTTAGAATGCTGTTTGGGGCATGCTTTCGGCTGACATTTCCTAAGATTTCAAGCATTCAAGAATCCTGGAATTCATTGAAAGGTACCAACTAGCTAGCTAGGTAGGATGGGACGTATCTCAGGTATAGTTCGTTTAGATAGCTTTGGCCATATGAGACCCTCGTGAAGTCTTGTCTTGTGCCCTCGAAATTAAAGAACTCCCGGCTATGGGATGGTTGGGTGAGACCAAGATGGAACGGGCAGAAGCCCTTACAAGGAAAAGGTGAGTTAGATCTTGGAACGATTATAGTTTACGTTCTGGAAGACCTCGATAGGCGTAGATGGTGACTTTCATTCGTCTTATCTTATAAAGCTCGATCGATAGGGATAGGCATAAAGACCTCTAAGATTGGGCACCTTTAGGTAAGAACGCAACTGATTTCTCGTCCAATGCCTTGTATTACGATGCCAAATCCGCTTACCCGCTATCTTTCCTATACCGCGCCCTTACTTCTAAGTAGGGGGTAGCTTTCTCGTCCTTAAACCGCTGATGGTGCTGTATCCGGGTCTAGAGAAGCAGCTTTTCGCGAAGTACTAGAATTAATTAACTAGAATTAATTCGGGGAAGACAACAAGCCGGAACATCTACTGCAAACTCTTCCTCTTCTTCAACTACCCCTACCTTTTTCTTTGAATTCGTTAGCTGCTCCTGTATTTCTTAGTTGCCAGGCTTGGCTTTAATCAGGCGATTTATTTGAAACATCTTAATTTTTTAGAAAGGAAGTCACTACTTTTCTTAGGCCGCCCTTCAATGAGCTTCCCTAAAATCTTATATGTCCCGGCTTGAAATTAGAGGTACCAGGCTTAATTCGTTCCTCCCGAGTGGAGCCTTAGATGCTTTTAGGTAGGGGCGAGCCATTAAAGCCTCCTGTTTCTGGTTTATTTCGTTATCTGCTTCTGCTTGAAATTGGAGGTGACAGGCTCAACTTTGTTAGGTGCCCTGGCGGTGAATTCACTCAAAATGTTAGATTATCCTACATCTTTTCTTGGAATTAGGGTTTAAAAAAATTAGGAGCGAGAGTAGTCCCGAAGCGAGCCGGCTGTTAGGCTGTTAGGCTCTTAGTCTTAGGATCTTGGAAAGAAGTCAACTCCTACCCCTATTAGTAGGTGGGGATAGCATGACTTAACTGAAGCCGCCGAATGCGCCTCAAGAGCAGCTGAAGTCGAAGAGAAAGGCCGTAGGTCGTCTTGTTCGGGCTGCCCCCGACTCTTATACACTACACCAGGACCATTTTAACTACCCGTACTTAATAGGAGACTTTATAAGCCAATTGAGGCTAGCGAGGTTAGCTCATTCGTAGTGGTCAAAGCATATTTAGAGAAATGAAATGCATCATTTAAGTAGAATCTCGGCAAAGTGAAGAAGAGTAAGCGCTAAGGGTCTTCTAATTCGTCAACGTCTTTAGATGTTTAGAATAATGGGCGGGCCGCCAGTCGTTATGCTAGGAAATATGCGCGAGAAGATCCTTACTCCAACAAGTTCAACCCCGCTAGTGGCGTACGGTCTCTCAGGGCTGGGGCTTTTAACGGGTTGGTGATTGAGAAGAAGGGACAGCAGATTCAGCCACAGAAAAAGAAGAGGGAATGTAGTGAAGAGCCCCTGGCCTGTCCTAAAGAACTAGAATTATCTGCATTCTAATAAGAAATGCGTGGACTCCTTGTCACTGTCATATTTGATTTTGAATTAATTCAAACTTCGGCTTATTAATAATATAAAATAAAGAAGATTATTGGAATCATCTAGGATCTAGATAGCTACTGAACCTTAATTCAAAACATCCTTATTTTATTAAACGAAAACAAAACGCATAAGCATAGGCGTCTAAAGCAAGGAAACCAGCAGCTAAGGAATAGAAGAGGGCAGTTGGCAGCCGAGAAAGGTAGGAAAGCGGTGACATGCAGTACTCCAGTCATTCCATTCCTTATGAGTACTTATGCTAGGTTGTGAAGGTCATGAATGCTAATCACAACATTCCTACGACAACAGTAATCCATCCTTTTTCCTTTCCTTATGCTGCAGTTGAGCAATTCCACGCATGTCCGGAACGTCAGGAAGTGGTGCCCGGGACAAAGGTAGCATGGAGCTCAGCAACGGAAGCCAATGGCGGCAAGGGAGCTCAGCCCATGAGTCTTAGTCACACTCCTGCTTATGAAGAGAAAAGGAGAAAGAAGAGGGGCGGCGCTTGCCCGGTGAAAAAGGCTCGGGTTGCTCTAGCCGTGCCCTGTGACAAGCCAGCAAGTCATCCTTTTTCCTTTACTTGAGTTTCATTACTGCAATTTGGGGTTTACCTTTCTCGGTCATTTGAACTCTTTTTCCAATAACCGACAAACGGCTATGCAGTTTTCGTGGATTGTTTTAGGAAGTAACAGCTGGCTCGCACATACTTCCTAGCATCCAAAAGACTACGCTCGCTTTCACCGATTCTCGTGTTTTCTTTCATCAAAGACTGTTATCTTCACTGTTTATCTGCAATTTCTCATAAATTTTCTACTGAGCGAGCCTAGGAGCTGATGTTGGTTCCGAGGAAAAAAGTCATGTTAGCGCGATCCAGTGCTAGCGATTCCTGAAGACTCGGCTTTTTGGCAACCAATTTATGCCCATATTTACCAAATAATTTAAATTATAACCAAACTGAGTTTCATATTAAAAAAAGTACTACAATTTAGTTAATTTAGGTTTCCTCTGTTTCCTGGTTCTTGGATTACCTCATTTTGTGCATCGTGTGAAACAAACCTTTCATGGATTACAACGGGATCTTGAAATCCCAAGCTTCCTCATTATTACTGAAGTTTGGGATCAATCAACTCATGGATTACCTAAAAACCTGGCTTTCATCACTGCAATTGATGTTTGAAATAATGAAAGGCCTAAATTGGCAATCTCTTCGACCTCATTTGATCTTGTTTTCTACTTTCCTGCTCTATTTCTCCTGATATTCTTTTTGCAAGAAATGCAAAAAACTGCACGAATCTTTCTAGTATTGCTGTCTCCTCCGTAAAGTGTTAATAACATATAACTAATGATGCTCTAAATATGGAAATGAAATGCATGCTTAGTAAGCAAGCCCGTACAAAACCACCTACTAAAGCGCCAATTTTTGCAAAAAAGACAGGAAAAAGCGCCAATTGATCCCCAAAATCACCGGGTTTGGTCGAGAATTCAATTAATTTTGCCAAATCACTGAGAAAATGTCGAAATGACGAAAAATCCCGAGGATTGAGAAAAGTGTTAACTTTTAGACCCATTTCTATAATAGAATCGCGAAATGACGGAAAAACCCGGGAAAACGTAACTTTTTCAATTGAATTTCGATTTCATCAGGGTTTCATTTGTTATCGTATATGAGTTTTCGGTTTTTAGTAAAAGGGTCTCGTGATACTGTTTCTGTTTCGATTGTGTCTGTTTATGTTTCGACTGTTATTGTATATAATTTATCCCGTTTACTAATTTAAACGAAATCTTACTTACTAGGCCAGAGCGAGATGGAACAGACGGCATCAGGCCTTTTCTTTGAATTCGATCGCATGTTCAGCCCTTAACAATTATGGTGGCCAAACGTGATGAACTAGAAAGCAAATTCTAAGACGTTTGTCGTCTTCTTTTGCTTTTGATCTGTGTGCATGAAGCATAAAGTCCTTCCCAATCGACCCTTATCCAAGCTCGGTTTATTACTTCATTGCTCTTATTCAATAAGGCGAGATGGAAAGGAAGGGTCGGATTGAGAAACTTCTTTTCTGGGTGTTTTAAAATAAGAGAAAGCGATTTTGATTTGATGAAATGAAGGTGTGGAAACCTTCGAGATGTGCTTAAATAAAGCCGACCGGGACTTGCCATCCTGGGAAACGCGTCCACATTTAATTCAAGTTGAAGCACGTACTTCGGTCTCACATATGATTGATTCGCGGGCGGGGCTCGAGCCAAAATGAAATAGAAATCGGCAGGAGCGAACGAAAGGAAGAAGCGGAATATATGGGGCAGCGAGTGCAGTTCCGTAGAACGAGTGTAATAAGCGAGTGGAGTTCCGCAGCGAGCCAGTAGTTAAGGGAGCGAGTAGGCTGTTTGTTAGAGCCGGCTGTTACGTTAGCCTAGCCTATCTTCGAGCCGGCTGTTAACGAATCGAATGGAGTAAGGATCCTCTCGCTCCAGCCAAAATGAATTCCTTTCCCTCTTGCGCAGATAACGCTTTCAAGGGAGGGCCAGAAGAAAGCTCCCAATACGATACGTCAACGTTTGTGCGATGTTTTAAAAAATGAGGCTGTCATTTTGACTTGGCACCCTCTGCTTTGGCCAGGCAGATAAGAATTTGAGTGGCGGGTACGCTCCTGCGAGTCTGGCATCTAAGAAAATGCAGTAGGGCATATTGAGAACATCATTTAAGTTACAGGTTCTCGCTCTAAGGATGCTTTGAATAAGCGCTGGCAGCTAACGAATTCAAGGGAGGGAAACCTAAGAAATTGAAGTAGGGTCGGATTGAGAAACTTAGCCTGTAGGATACCATTTTTGCCGAGGTGGGGATCAATTCGTCAACAGATGTGCTTAAATAAACCGGGACATATAAGATTTTAGGGGAAGCTCATTGAAGGGAAGCCTAACAAAATGGAGTGGGCTCCTGATTGCTAGGGCAGGTAAGACTTTGCAGGTAGCGCTTTAAAGTTGAATTCGCCTGCTTGCCCGCTTTCCACGGATGTCTTAACAAGGGAAGATACCAAAATGAGCCAAATACAGTAGAAAAAGGCCCATTCATCTACCCATTCATCTACCAATTTAACTGAAGTCATCGGGAGGGAGGAAGGATAGGGGCGGATACCATTTTCAATGAAGTCAACGGGAGGACCACTTCACAGCAAGCAGGGTATCGAGCCAAAATTCACTAGAAATCGACCTGGCAGCTAACAAAATGAGGGAATCAATGACGGGGGAATTTTCTGAGTAAAGGTAAAGCTAAGAAAGGTATGATGCTGGATGTGATGATGGATAGGTTGACCGGGCAGGAACAACCCCTCATACCAAGGTGCATTCTGTTGTCTGGTACCACGCATTTGCCTTACTTGAGCTACTGGCTTAGGGTTTTAAACCACCAAAGGCCACCCGGACAGGCCTCTAATCTTCATCAGCAAGGCGAAGCACCTTTCATTCTGACTAGAGCTTCTTCCTGTTACTTGCCTTAACTGTCCATTTGCCTTATGAGTTTATACCGCCAGGGTCGCCGTAGCCTTCGGACTCGAACCAAGCTCCCAAAATAGAGGTGAGCGGGAGCGGGTTAGCCTTTAACAGATAAACCTTAGGCAGCAATGGCCGAGTAAGAGTGCACCATAGAGAGATGAGGGATGTTCGATGTCTGGGCTACATGTGCGCCCTTAGACTTTTTCTCGTGGATCAGTAAGATCGGTGGAAAGATAATCTCCTATCTCGCCAAGACACGAAGCACACGGGCTTGGTTTGCATTGGCTTGTCCCGCAATTCCCTTCCTCTAGCTCAGCTCATATCGTTAACGTTTTGCTGAACTTGTCAGGCCTTAAGGGGAAAGGCCCTTTAGGGCTAAAAAGTCCTTTGAGCCGTAGAATCCCTTTTGTCTTGATTTAGGAGAATAGGCGCATTTATTAGGTTACGTGCTTTGAGCAAATTTTGAATATAATAACCAATGCCAATTGACTTACTTTCATAAGTAAGGACAATAAGGAGGAGAGGACTATCCAATCAATATCAGTCGGGCGAAGCTGGGGGGCCCATCCTTAACTTAGTGAAGCGTGGTCTTTTGCTCGAAGTCCGACCAGCGAGAGTGAAGCGATAGCGTGTCTCGGCCAGTCCAGAGTGAAATGAAGGAAGGGGGTGGTCAGATAGATTGGTTTGATTTCGATCTTGGCTAGAGTAACGGGCTCATCAAACAGAGCCTTTTCCCTTATTTCTTGGTATTGGGCTGCTTCAGCCCCAATTGCGTAGTCTAGACCAGATGAACAAATGGCGGAGTGAGCGCAGCACCCATAGCGTCTTATAAAGACCGAGAAGCAAGCAGCGGGACAATCCACCAGATCCCGTTGAGGTAGTTTCAGATTCGCCGGATGGGCCTTTTGATTGAATTACCGGCAAGGTAGATAGATCAGATCCCTTACTTTACCACTTCACTCACGTGCACTACTGGACTTGCACTGCTGCTGGACTTGCAAAGCCCATTGGAGAGGACTTTTCACCCACAGAAAAGGCAAATGCCACTGTATCTGTTAAAAGGTCTACCTCCAGCAACAAATGCTTCGACTTCATCAGCCAAAGCTTCCGAAACATCCTCTCCATTACTCGGAGACGTCTACTGCTATGTTAGACAAAGAATCTGGTCTTGCTTGCACCTGCTGGAAAAGGAAAACTAGGAATTTTTGCTTACGCGTCTCTCTCTTGAGACCTGTTCAAGAGTGGCGTTATGCCAGTATTGTGGTCACTGGAAAAAGATGGCACGGCACGCACATAGAATCAAAGCGCTTCTCTGACCAGACTCTAAGGGTCCGATTTCTTGCTTCATTTTCGGCCACAGTTATAGGCTCTATTATAATTTTCGAAGTCTCCATCTTTGAACGGTCTTTTGCATTCGCAGTGGTCAATCCATGTCTTGCCACTCCTTTCTTTTCCTTTTGTATTGTACTATAGGCAGGCGTCACTCTCGTCTATGCTATGACGACGCTGGTTCTACCTTATAGGATATAGGATAGGAGGCCTATACCAGACTTCTTTCTTAGAGTTGAAATGTGAGCTTTATAATAAGAAAGTCCTAATTAGCATAAAGTTCTAGCGAAGCGTCTTAAACTCCGGGTGTCTTTGGGAAGAAAGGATAGACAAAAGGGCCTTAGCTTTTGCAAGTGAACTGTGAACTAAGGGTCTCTTCCTTTGGTTGTTTTATAAGTTTAAGAAATGATTTGTTCTGTATCCTCTCCCCTAATGTGCTTATAGTTCCACATAAGCTGTCCGAAGACGACTAACTACTCAGGCGATGCCTTTCTTTTTATCTTTCGTTTAGTCTTTTTTTCGAAGATGCAAGCCCCCTTCTAATTCAGCTCTAATTCTAATTTAAGGTGGGCACATGCTCTGTTAGGGCAGACCACGCCTATAATGCTTATACCTCTCGCCGTAGAAGACCTGCTTGCCTACGACGCTATGAGGTGAATAGATTTATGGCAATTAAGAATTAGAAAAATACTGCACTAGAGTCAGGGTGGTGGATTGGGCTAATGCGCTCAGCAGGAGCTGCCTTCCCGCTGCTTTCTTCATGTGCTCACTATGTTACGCGACCAAAAAACTTTGTCAACCCAACCGGATTGGACGAGGCAAGAGCTTGCTTTGATCCCTTCACGGACGGTACCTTGGTGGGAATAGACTCTTTACCTTGTAATATCTACAAATTCTTTAATAAGCTTTCTTTTTCCGGAACATTAACTTTCGTAACTCAGTTGAGTAACTTCGTTCGCGCCTTTCATTAAGGAAAAGAACGGCGGCAGCGTCACTGTGGGCATAGCATGCGTAAAGAAGGTGCCGCATGTAGACCAGTCAGTAGATAATACAAGGGATCTGTCCAAAACCTAATTTGCATGCGGGATCAATAGAAGCTTTCTGTACCTTGATCGGAGAATTTTTTAAGTTTGTTCCATATTTGACGCCAAAGATCTAAGACCGGGTCTAGCCCATGGAATCGTCCATTGCGATATTGCCTATGTTTTTTTATGTCAAGGAGTTCACGAAGATCTTCGAACATATAGATCCTATACCATATAAATTGAACAAGATTTCGTCGAGTTGAAAAGATAAGGAGTGTGGCTCGGGTCAAATCCTGGAGTGCGTCGAAAGACCTTATTTCTTAAAAGATTTTCGTAAATTAATTGACTCCGTCCTTAAAGAAAAGGATAGAAAAAGAACGCCGCCCAGGGTTCAAACGAATTTTAACGAGCAAGAAAGAAGGAAAAGAGATTAGTTTGCATTTTCCGTCGATTTCATTGGGGCGCCCTAGTTATCTATCAAATAGCCAGACGAGTATTCGCACTTTTTTCGTCAATGCTCTATAATTCATAGTTCTTCTCTTTCATTAAGACTTAGAAGGAAAAGGTATAATAAGGGACAAGCCCCCACACTTTCCATGGAACTTTCCTCAAGACCCTGACGAAGCTCTCGTTTGGTGACCGACTTATTGTTTGGCGTCCTATCATTCACGCTAGTAGGAAGTGGGTGGCAGAAGGAGGGATGCGCTCGGGTAGACGGTATTTGAGTGAGAACATCCGCAATCTCTCTTTCATAAGATATGGGAACGGGCGCAGCTCCGGTATCGAGCTAGTCAACTTCTTTCGTGAAATTACGAGATTTCAGAGCGAAATGCCTTTCTTATTATTTATAATTCTAGCATATTTTAAAACAAATTAGTACTTAGATAGACACGTACTACAATATTATAGCCGAGCTAACTCTTCTTCTAGCAAAGTAGTTAGTAATGCTTCTCCAAAACAAAGAAAAGATGCAAATCTCTGCTCTTGTGACAAAGCTCAGGTTGGCACAACTTTAGATTTCCTAGAAACGAGTGAGTGAAGTCATTGGCCAAACCAAAAGGGAGAAGCAAGACAGGGAGTTTCCAGCTGTTGGGGGATGGATTCTGAAACCCGGAATCGTAGAATCTGAAGTTGACCTTCTTGTCTTGGAGCCGCATCTCAGAGATTTGGAAAAACAGAGCCCCTTTCTTCTTTTTTCCTGTGCTTCGAGCATCAGCAGCAGCATCGGACAAAGTTTTCTCTTCTTAAAGTGCAAGTTCCTACGTTTCCGTCGAACTTTCCCGTTCTTCTAATTGATCTTGATCAAAGGCTTTTAGTTTACCTTAGGGAGTAGATTAAAGTGTCCTTTCATAGTTGAAGTGGAATTAACATTGGAAGCAAAGCGACAAAAAGAGCTATTCACTTTCTAGTTTATTGTATTTGGATTTGGCTTGTTTGCGGTCTTGTACCTTTCCTTTCGTACTGTCTTTGCGGTCTTTGCTGCCATTTGAGGAATGTACGGAAACAGCCAAGCAGCCAAGCAACAAACAGCCACGGCTACGACTTCGTCTCGCCTTAAAACCAACACTAGAGTGAGTGCTGTTCTATATAAGCTTCGACTCCAATATGTAGGGACTACACGCCTCTGGCTCGCTTCATCCTTCCACTCGCTCGGTACGGCTAGACGTGGATTTGGACATATCCTACAGTAGGGGGTTCCGCAGCCCAGTCTTTTTTTGTTTTAGGCTAATCGTTGGGTAAGTCCGGCGTACACAACCAGAAAATCGTTCTTTTTCGCCGCTCCTCATGTGGAGTTAAAAAGTCTTCTTGTGCATGAGATTTGATTCATTACTTATTTTCCGTAGGGATGGGAAGTAGTCGAGGCAAATGATGTCATAGGATTAGCTGCCAGATGTTTTTGTTTTACTGAAAGCTGCGTGCCTTTCTTAAGATGTTCTTGAAATCCGCCCCAGCGAGTGTAGTCTTTAAGATGTTAGTAATATGGGCGAGCCAGTAGTTAAAGGGGGCGTGTTCTTGCGTTCCTGCTGGATTTAAAGGGTGTCGTTCTCAAATTTATCTTAACTCTCGCTTCCACTTCCCCTTAGGGGTATATAATTATAGGGCCAGTCGAACCTACGTTCTCCTAGCCTTCATACATTAATGTTAAGTTATTGTAAAGCTTTAAAGATATTTGGGAAATCTACTGCCAGGACGTACCGAGCTTAAGTAGCGGAGGCAAATGCCACTAAAAGAAGTTAAGGAGCTAAAGGAGGTCTGGTGTTACGGTATGTGCATGAGCTACATTTGGTAGATCTACTGAGGTGACCTACGGAGATTAAGTATTGTTCCTAAAAGAAATTAAATTCTTAGTTCTATTGGTACGTCGAACCTTCCCCAGGACTACTGGGAAAGTCTCTCCTCTCTTGAGGCTCCAGCCTCTTATAGTTTCTTAAATATAGTTCATTAAGATACTAAAGTCAGTATGATATCCCAAGGTTTCCCTAAAAGAACAGTGAGATTGAAGTGCTATATGACATCAAATAAAGTGCTAAATCGAACCTCTTAATTAATTGAATTTAATGTCTGCTAGGCTCGTACTTATGAAGAGAATGCGCATCAGGAGGTATGGTGACAGGGCTTATTTAATCTTTATTAGAGTACTTGTAAGATTAATCATAAGAATTTAAATAAAGAAATTAAGGGAATAATGGAATGCAATGAAGAACTTTTAGGACATATCATATTTAATTTAATTGAATAACATAATGAATTGACTTTCAGACTTCTCATTATAATTAAAATTGCTATTTCACTGCGGTAGCCTGTAAGAATTGAAAGAAATATTTTAAAAAGTTATGATAGTACTGTAAGATTTATAATAAGTTTAGTAATAAAAGAGGGCTTTTAAGCGCTCGAACGGATGTGAGAGGGCCCTGGCTCAATACTTTAATTAAAATCTGTCTTTATGGCAGTTTATTGAGAATTAGCATTAGTAGAAAGCGCCGTAAGTAAGGCATGTGCGCGTGTGAGAAGAGAACTAGTAGCCGCATATCTCAATAAGCAAGTAAGGTTAGATTTCCCCGAGGAAGCTTTCTAAATTCCTTGGCCATGTTTTCGACCTAACTCCTAGTGCTACTGATAAAGATCCCGTTGATGGAACCTATCTTTCTTATTATTCGTACTTGTGGTATGTGAATCCTTGTTATACGCTGCTATTTGAAGACTATATGCTCTCAGAATGCTATAGTGGGGCTGTTAGAGAATCATCGGATCAAGCAGACAGAGACTAATAAGAAGACTTAATCGAAAACGTATAGCAAGGATAAAGAGTTCATGGTTTTCTTATCTTATATGAATTATCATATTATATTTATAATAAAGAAAAGAAAGCATTACCAGTTCAACTCGCATGTGTAAAGCATATAGCTAGCCTTACGTTTATTCTGAGGTTTTAATTTTATTCTAATTTGTATACCTGTATTCTTTCCTGTCTGATGCGATAGATAATGGAAGGTAGGAGTCATACTACGCAGTTAAGACCTCAGATCCTGTGGACGATCCGGGCGATGCATGTGTATTATAGACTGATGGCTAAGCTAGTGAGCTAAGATCTTTCGTGACCAATTGATGACATGGCTTACTATAATATTGAATTTAATTGAATAACATAATGAATTAACTTGTAAGAATAATAATAAGATTTTAAATAATTAGAATTAAAAGAAAAGAGCCAAGGCAAAGGCGTATTGTTTTAACTGGTTGCGCTTAGCGGGATGTTCATTGTTAGGCAAGCGTTCCGATCTTCAGTCATCGTCGTATTCCTTTCATTTCTTCTTTTATTTATTAAAATTATAATGAGAAGTCTGAGTCGAAAACAAAGACGACTGATGTAGTATAATGATGGGCTATATACAAGAAAGATGATGTAATTGTTCTAGTGGGTGCCACATTCGCTTTTTAGTTGTTTATTTTTAGTATAGTAAAAAGATTCACACTTGCCTTTGCGTTAATGCATTCTAGCGGGCATGTCCACTCGACTTGTAAAGAAAGCAGTGTCTGATGAACGACTTAGATAGAGCTGGTTCCGCTCGTATCCACTTTGTCTCGGGTTCTTTTAAAGTCTAAGTTGAAAAGACTTTTCTTGGGGCAGACTTGGGAGATGAGAAGAAGAACTCTTTGTATTTAGCAATTCAGGTAGAAGATCTAGATGATACGTGAGAAGTAGTTTCATTTCGCATATTCATAAGCAGAAGAATGAGATGCTCTCTATACTAAAGCTTCGGCTGATAGACTCCAATTCTAGACATGTAATCGTCCAATCTAGTTAATCGAAAGTGGGCTTATAAGGTCTCCCCATTAGAACATCCACTTCTATCTTTCTAGATACTGATCCTTCTCACGAAAGAGGGTAGATTCCAAAGACAGCTATTTGCTCCGTGTGAACTGCTTGAAAGTGAGTTACTTAGGTTAACAAAAGACTTGATGACTTATAACTTTATATTATAGAAGCTCCCTTTACTTTACAAGAATAGACGGCTTCAAAGAAGAGAGAGTCAGGAGCGTAATTGGACTAAGTCACATCAAGATGATCGAACTTCTTTTAAACTGGGACTAGAGTTGACAAAGGTTTCTCGTAAAATAAAGTCAGAATCAGCCATAAAAAAGCTCCTTAAGTGGCAGTCTTGCATGAACTTTTCTGCTAAAGAGCTTCCTGGGTCTTTCCAAGAGGATTATATGAGGGCGCTTCCCTAGGAACGAAAGTAATCCCGGTCTGCCAAGGTTTCGTTATATATAAGAAAAAATGCAAGATGTAGTAGTGGTAGTAGTTCTCTCGGATCTAGATGAAAGATAATCTGCGGAAGTAGAGCTCTAATTCTAATAGAAAGACGAAGACATGTCAGTTGTCTAGCCCTTCGAGTAGTTTCGAATGAGAAGTAAGCGATATATAAAGCCATTTGAATATAAGACTGGTGGTAAAGCTCTTAATGGCGCAGATGTCAGATAGAGGTTTTAATCACATTTCTTATTATATACGAGATTAATTCTCTTTCTTACTTAAAAGAGTTCTTTCTAGTAGAAGAAAAGCTCTCGTCTTTTCTGCACGAGCGTACCAAACCCTTTCTTTTTGTAGTATATTTTTGTAATTCGATCCTATACCGAGATAATAGAATCAACAAAGAAAGATAAGCCATCATGTGCCAAATTTGTAATGAAAATCAAGTATATATGAACATAACCCTACTTTGTATATAATCAACTTGTGCAGTTGTACTCTTGCTTGCTTCACCACGCACGACCAAGAGGTTCATCAGGCGATGTGCTTCGAAGTTAGACTTTCTAAAAGAGAGGGCTGCTAATATAATACCCACATTTCTATCTTTGCTCGGGTCGAGGCGCCATTTTCTCTATTATATAGAATTCTAACTGGAGCTCGTAAATCTATGAATCGATGGAACTTCTTTATCAACGGCAGCTGTATACTTATAGTAAGAGGACAAGAATTATATGCCTTCTTTACTTTAATTCAGTCTCTTTTCTTTAGACTTAAGTGGAAAGCTTGAGAGCAAGTTGTCATATATAATAACAAAGGAGAGCCATAAACTTCCTAGCAAGATGGAGATTAAAGAATAGCAAACGAAAAAGAAGGAGTTGGACGAGTTGACAAGTTTAAGTACATAGCAGCTTTTTCCGAAAGTTCCCATTGAATCATCTTAATTCTTTTCCCTTATAGAGTCGGCTCTTAGAAGGTTGTTGGCGAAAGCTATGTAGCGATCGAAAGCCGTGAGTTAAAGATTGACGAGTACGACGATATATTTTATCTTATAGAGCCTACTACTAACGAAGTCCGTTTTTCTTGCTTATCAAGGGCGCCGCTTTTACTGCCTTAATAGTAGCTAAATAAGCTAAATAAGATGGATTAATCGCATAAGTCAGTTAAACAACCGTGGATTCTGGTCCGGAAAAAGATTAGGCTACTTAATCCGTGAATTAAGAATTCTAAGGACTCAGCCTCAGACTGCTCCCCGCCAAGGACTCCTCTTTCTAAAAATTAGTATTCTCAAAGAAAAGAAAGAGACTGGCTTCCTTCTTACTTAACTTAGAATAGTGGGGCTTGCCACAAAATGGGGCTAAAAAAGAAAAGAGATCTCACTCATTTCATTGTCATTTGAAGCGAAAGAAGTCCAAACCAAGACAATCCCTCTAAAAAGCCGAGCCTTTGTCCTCTCATTTAGAAGAAGAGAATCCTTAAGTAGGGCGACGGAGCTGGATAGATGGCTTACTCCGAAGATGCGAAGACCCATTCTAATTCGCCCATATTGTGAAATAGGTCGAAGAAGATCAACAAGTAGTTCCGAGCTTCCTCTGCTTGTCTACTTTCTTTCTTAGAATGAATGGTCACCTTTTATCTTAGAGCTGCTGCTTAGATTCTCAATAGAGAAAGGATTTTCTTCTTCTTTTCTCATATAGGGGGGAGAATGCCTAGGCCCATTAGACTTCTAAAAGAAAGGTAGATATACAAGATGAAGCCTTACCTACCAAAGCAAAGAATCTCCTGTGTCTAAGGGAAAGCTTTTCCAACCAAGAAGTTGATAGATCATTAAATGTGAGTAAGTATCCGTTTCATACCTATCTGGCCGGGGAGCTTCGTAAGGTTTTATTCTATACTATAGAGCTTTCTTAATCCTAAGAGCGGGCAGGTCAAGGGATGCCCTCAACAAGATTATATACGCAATTAAGCATATTTTCGGAGTTCAATTCGTGTGAAATTGGAATTAAAAGACAAGATTCAAAGAGTGCTTCGTATAGATGAATTCCGAACGTCCTATTTTAGACTTTCGGTATGGAAAAAGAAAGATCGTCTATAATATAAGAGAGAATCCTGGCTTACTTTAACTTTACCTACGAGAGGAGAGAAGGCATAGACTGAATACGATGAGGAGAGAGGGTCTAGACCTTTGAGAAAGCGTTAACCCGGGAGCAATCATCCAGCGGATGCGAGTTCATAAAGATCAGATAGAATGGAAACTTAAGCAAGTGAGATCTCAACAAAAAAGGAGCGTCTGACGTATCGACTCACCAACCATATTCTAAGGCTTAGACTGGAAAAAGGCCTCTCTCTCACTGACTTCTCCTTCTTTCGAACCTTATATCATAGGCGTTGATACCGAGACTAGCGCACTGGCTTTTTTTTTTTAATACCGGGACAATGTCTTCTGGACATATGCTTGGGTCAGATCTTCTTCTTCCCTACTAGACTGACTATCTATTAAAACAGCTTCGTCTCACTCTCGCCCTAAAACTTCTCGTATAGATTATGCTCTTAGGAAGGGGATGGCTTCTTTCTTATGTCGGCCAGATAGGCCTATGTCTGCGAATAAGAAGTTGTTACCGCCAAAGACTAAGTAGCAAGGGTCGAACTGAAAAAACTAAGAGCGAAGGCGAGGCGGAATAAAGATTGTAGCCCTGGAGCGAGATGGCTGTTTAGAGTGGAATCAGCGGCTTACACTTGCTTGCTGCGAGTCCTTCTTCTTATACATCATATACTGCATAGGGCGGTCTAGTTCCGAGGCGCTCATGCGATGCTGGCAAAGCAAAAGAAAAAGGTCTCGGCCGAGAAGACGAAAAGCACACCCGAGATCAAAGAGCAGCGGAGCAGACAGACGCCAACAAAGACAGAGAGTGGGTATAAGAATAACTAGCGGAATAATACCTTCGATTCATATGATTGTTGTTATATCCCGAATAAAGAATTCTAGTCATCCCATTTACAGGATTACTTTTCTTCCAGGTACATCCAACGTTCGCTGCTATTGGATGTACCAGGCATGTTCATAAAAGATTAAAATAAGAATATATATGGCTCGCTTCATCCTTTCGCTCGCTGCATTCTTTTCCTTACGCGCTTACGAACCTAACCCCTTCTCGCCAACAACAAACTCTAACATCAACAGCCAAGACCTCATAGCATAATAAAACATGGCTTGTCTGAATTCACTTAATGCACTCTACTTATTGATATTCTAATTATAAATCTTACAGTAAATTCATTATGTATTCAATATGATATGTCCTAAAACCTCATCTTATCAAAGGACTGACTCGACCACAGGAGACAGGTTCAGCACTGGGGATGGGAAAGACTAAGCTTTGGCAAATAGAATTGATATTATTAGCAGATGCTAAATCTTATATCTAGGGCCTAGTCAATTTGATCATATATCCAAGTTCGACCACAGGGGCTTGGAGTTTGATTCCTCTTATTTAAATATAAACTAGGGCATATGAACTCAAACAGAATATCAAATTAAGACAGGCTACCGCAGTTAAATAGTAAAAAATATAAAATATATTAGATTTTTCTTATTAATCTGAAAGTTCATTCATAACTCTTAAATAAGCCATGTCATCATACCAAACATCTGGCACGGAACAACGAAGATGTAGCATCTAGCAACCATTAGCACCTAGCATCGAACAGCCATCATCTAACATCTAGCAACCAACAGCATTTCTAATATTCCTAAGCCTTTGCATTTTCTTGCTTAAATGAAACTTTAGGGGAGCTACTTGATATCCGTAGGTCATTGAAGTAAGAATGAAATCCGTTTTCCACTAAACCTTTGCTGCTTGTCTTCGACAATTGCATATTTATTTAGGTGACTGAACTTCCCTTAGGAGCTTTAAGTCGATATCGAAAAGACCTAGCCGTGACTCCGGTTAACTCCTAAACTGCATTGGCTTTTGCCGCATTCTTCCTTTCTAATGCTGCACCTAAATAAGGCATGTGTCCCTTTCTTTCTATGGAGCAATAAAGTCGATATCGAAACCACCTGGCATCTAGCCTCCAACAATGAACATCCCGCATCGAGCGGCCCAAACTTCTGTGCATTCCTTCATATCATATTCTATCTATGGTGGCTTTTTAGGATGACTTCTCTTCCCGTAGGTCCTATCAGTCCCGCCTAGACGCAATCAGTTTAACAATAAGCCTGTGCATTCTCTGAATTTGAGGACACTCTAGGATAGCTACTCTTTTTTCCTTGGGCATCTTAGTAGAGACGACAAGCAGTAAACCTAAACCAATAGCCCTTTCTTCTGCCTTTCTTCCAAAATATTCTCTTTAATAGTCTGACTTCTGTTCCCTACGGAGCGAGTGGAATCTTTTGGGATGCTAATAAGTAGGGGGCGAGCCAGTCGTCTATGGCGCAAACAGCATTTCTTTTCTAAAATGGCCATAGGAAGAGATTGTGATTACGCCGGTTGGAATGAGAGCTTGATAAGGCATGTTCAATTGGTCGGGTGGGACTGGCTAGATCTATCCCTATTGCTTGCTGCACTAGGGTTGAAATCTGATCCTTGTTTGGCTTTCAATCCCGTCTTAGACCTTCTCCGCGCTCAATTCGAAATCGAACCTTTCGAATCTCAGGTCGACCCACTCATACGCTTAAAATCAAAGCAAGTGGAAGAATACCTGGATGCACGTGAGATGGCCCTCTTTTAGAAAGCTCTCTCTCTTAAGCTTAAGGGAAATGGGATTCTGTCCGAAAGTCTCGGGTTGGAAAAGCCTTTTTGATGTCTTTATCTCTACGATTTGCTAAGGGTAAAACACCATCCTTTTTGGTTTCCTTTTCATGTTCGCGATAAACCTCATCTTAAACTATCTTTTCTGAGAATGCTTCGTCTGAATTTCTCTCCAGAGGCGAGAGTTGCTTGTATTCTCTTTCTACAGTTGATACTGTACTCTTCCCCTCCTTCAGTTTCGTAAACTACATTGGCGACATCTGTGAGACTAGACTACGAGACGAGCTCGGCCTATGCTTTCTAAGGTTCCAGGGAAATGGTACAAATGCTCTTTTCTTAAACTCCTCAAATGAGGTTTCTTATTCCCCGGGCTCTGTTCGAGAAACCACTCCTTGCTGTCCTGCCCGGACTTGCCGTTATGAAAAGGCTGGGACGGAATCCCTGACTTGATGCGACTGACGAACTAGGACCAGTAAAGTAAAGAAAGGATAGAAGGCTGGACTGAGTCCAACCCTCATCATAGACACGTGGTTAAATTAGATAATTCTTTAGCCGCTGTTAACCTCAGGGCTAGCCTTATGCAACGAGTGCTGTTTACGAGTTGGCTGTCACAGAATGAGCTGTTGTAAGGTATGGCTTTCCTTCATATGGCGCCAAGCCAGGGTATTCTTTTAAACTGGATTACTACATATACTGATAAACCAGAGGGATCTTCAGTAATCATATTAAATAGAATTTAAAATTTATCTTGTTATTTTCTAATTTTATGAATTGACTTATAGAATAAGAATAATATTTTAAATAAATTAAATGTAAAAGTATGGTGACAGGGCTTATTTAACTGTTTGCCACATATACTGATATGACCATATGGCTCTTATGACAGACAGGACTTCTTTTCCGTAGGGATCATAAGTCATCTTATTTAAATAGAATTAAGGCAGTGGGTTATTAACTGATAGTCATATGCGGTACTGAAATGACCTACGGATGGGAAGTAGGGAAGTCAAATGCACTCATTAGGAGAGCTACCAGAGTTGTTTTGTTTACTGGAAAGCTGCTCGGCTTTCTTAAGATGGTCTTGAATTACGGCCCTATTGGGGCCGGGTTCTTGCGTTCCTGCTGGATTTAAAGGTTGTCATTCTCAATTGGAGATTAACTCTCGCCTTAGCTTCCCTTTAGGTTTAATAGTTAGTCGGGCCAGTCGAACGAACATTCTCCTAGCCTTACTTCATTTGGCTTCAGTTAAGTAGGAACTACAGGTGATGAGTGTATTCGTAGGAAAAGCAGCAACTACCAACTCACGGTACGAACATCAGTAGTTAATCACGAACTCCTCATCATGGTTAACGAGCTCACATGCTTCCTTGTCGTTCTTCTTCATTAGGAGCGGCATATCGGTAGTCTTGGGAATTTCCGTAGGAGAGTTAACAACCAATCGATACGTCTCATGTGCTTCTCTGCTCCACATCTTCTTTGGTTTACATGCTTGCCACGGTTAGACTGACAAGACCTAAGGGCTCAAAGTCCTCGGCTTAATGCACCATAGATACGGATGGTTGCTAGATGTGGGCTAAATGCATCTTGTTTATTTTATAATTTTATTAGAGTACTTTCAGTTGATTCATAAGAATATAAAGAATTAATTGGAAGGAAAGAATTTAGGACAGAGTTCTTTTAAACTGTATGCGCCTTAGATACATTTGAGGAATGTACGGAATGACGTGCCGATCTTCAGTACCATAGTTCAAATGCTACCTTAGAACACTAGCTACCTGGCTTATTGTTAACTGGAGTCGGTTAGATACATTGGTAAGTCTACTTCAAGGACCATAGGCGGATTAAGTACCCCTGCCAAATGATCTCATATGAAGTCAGCCCAACGAGCGTACGTTAAGGGAGCGAGGGTTATATATGATTATTTTAATCTTTTATGATATGCCTGTAAGATTAATATAAATAATTAAAATAGGTGTTATAGATGGCGACTGAAAGAAAGCCTTGATTGCTTTTGGCGAGTTGAAGTATGTAAATGTGAGGTAGTATGCACAATCCCCACCAAAAGATATACTGCATTTCTTGGGCTGAGAGGTTTCTTATTTATCTAAAGGGTGGTGAAAGGTGGGTGTACTGTATTGTATCCCTTGTTAGTACCCACTAGTGCTCTTCCCAAGCTACTCAATACCCACAACTAACTCTATTCTCTTTAGTGTACCCTATTTAATTAATTATTCTATCTCACTAGTGTACTGTAATAAGGTAAGCAATAGATCTCACTAACTCACCATACCATCATCTCATGAGAGCATTAGCACCGTACTTGATATCCCCTTCGGAGCGAGTGTAGTTCCGAAGCGAGCCATATACGCCTCAGTACATTCCTATGATTAGCACCAATCACCTGTAACACCATAAGACCAGTAGCACCTTTCCTGTGTTAGTAATCCATATTTAACTACTTGTGAAGAACACATATGGGATTAACAAGCTAACCAATAGCTCTGCCTAACCCACTTCCTTGAGCGCATTATTCCACTACTTAAGATCCCTTCGGTCCCTGCAGTAAGCTCATAAGTCCGAGCTAGTGTATCCGTTCTTCCTTTCACTTGTGCTCTGTCCAACCCACTCACTAGATATCCCTAACCTCCTGCTTGATGACAATTATGGATAGCTTGCTTGTGTCCACTTCTGTCACTAGCTCAATAACTTCATAATTCATTTATCAACTCCTTTACTTATGATGCACTTGAGGTGGTTACTTAAGATCCCTATGGTCCGTGAAGTACTCACCTAGCGCTAGGTCGTCTTAGTCAACCCCAGGACATGAGCTCACTCGGACAGTACTGAAGCTCGGTTACGTCACTTCAGTATGTGATAAGGTGCAATACCGCTTTCATTTAACCCCTGCCATGAGCCCACTAGGACAGTACTTAGCTCGCCTCCGGTGATGTCAGTATTTGATAAGGTGCCAGGTCGGTTGTTCTTTGACCAAGCACGCCTAAGGTAGCAAGGTGCAAGGCCGCAAACGAACGAGGTAGCAAACCCAAAGCCAGGAGTGGACATGAGCATCATTGAATCCCTTACTTAAGATCCCTTCGGTCCCTGAAGTCAGTCCCTCAATGTTGAATAACCGCAAGCACG
The DNA here is from genome assembly GCA_036897945.1 of Silene undulata. Lineage (NCBI taxonomy): Eukaryota > Viridiplantae > Streptophyta > Magnoliopsida > Caryophyllales > Caryophyllaceae > Silene > Silene undulata. The sequence goes on along the minus strand of JAYMSE010000021.1, from coordinate 63,302 downwards.
TGATCTAACTCAAGCCCATGAGGAAAGCACACCCGCAGTACTGTAACTCCCTATGGCCAATTCGTACTGGTCTTTGTCTATCCCTCTCGGATATGTGGACATCCACTATATCAGTATAGCATTAGGTGGAAGCAGCAAAGCACATACGAATAGCAACCGAGCACCAGACAACAGACTACGATTAGGAGCAAGCACCATCTATCTATAGCGCATTCGAAGGCAGTACTGTATCTCCCTATGGCCAGAAAGTATGCTCATATGTCTAGGACCAGACCACCAAACAAGATAAGACCACTTGCACCTACACGGCATTCGGTGAAATCACTCTAATTAGGAAAGCATAATAGATCTACTTTCTATCCCTACGGTCCTGTCAGTATGTGAATAGCGATTTGCCGCTTTCCAGTAAACCCCAAACCATGAGCTCACTAGGACATTACTTAAGATCGGTACGTCCTGGCAGTAGACTCCTAAGCCCGCTTGCACCCACATAGCAGTCTGTGTTCGCTTATTAGGAAAGCAAGATCGATGATACTTAGCTCGCCTCCGGTCCTTGCAGTAGACCTCTCTTCTGACTAACCACCTCTGCTCTGACCTAAGGCATTAGCTCAAGCACATTATGAAAGTGCACCCGTGATACTTTACTCCCCTTGGCCAATTAGTGGGCTCATGTCTAGCCCATACCATCTCTATCCCCTGCACATCTGCTATATCTACATGGAATTCGGTGGAAGCACCATAGGACCAGTCCCATTAGCAACCGAGCACCTTTAACTTCTATTATATTAGGATGCTTAAGAATTTAGCTGCTTATTGCTTAATTAGGAAAGCATAATTGATCTACTACTGTATCTCCTGGACCTAGCACATTTACATGGCAACCAGCTAGAGCCTATTTGTAACAGCACTAGCGGTTAAAGTAAGAATTGCATGTGTAAAGCATACGATTAGCCCCAAACAGCTAGGACCTTTACCATCTATATCTTAATAGCAACTAGCTGGGACCAAAGCACCAAACACAAGAAATGGTATCCATGCCAACTCCGTCTGCAAGAACTAATCTGTCCAGCACCGGAAACCTCTTACCGAACAGCTTGATCTTCGGCTGAAAGCTTTCTTGTTGAATGCATAGACCGGGTTCTTGAAGTTTAGCTGTTTCGTTCCCCTGCAACTAGGAGGGGAGGTCTCACCAAAGTAAGTAAAAACTAAGATTAAAGGTACTTAATTGACCCACTTCCTTTAGGAGCCGAGCCGATCTTTCTCCACAATAGCCGCTGATCTTTCTTGTCTAACCAGTAAAAAGGTGCCTTGAAGCTAGGGTGGGCTCAGTACCTTTAAGGTAGGTGACCCTGAGAAAGACACCTTAATTAGAAAAGCCTTTGCGCATAAATCATAAATAAAGAGGATCCCTTACTTACTTAAATATGTGGAATGCTCCTCGTTATGTGTGCTAAACGAGTAACCCCTTCCCCTCTGCCTCGAGGAAAGGGATGAGCGCATGACGAGAAGGAAGACTTGTAATCGCTAACTATCTTAATGTGGGATCCTAACCTTCTAGGAACCCCTGCATCTGAATCTGAATTCTCAGCTTCAAAAGCTTCAACCTCGTCATCATCCGGTAAATCTGTTCCAACCTCGACTGCATCTTCTTATTAGAATTTAGCTGGTTCACCCGAAACTGCCTCTAGAATGACTTCTTTTCGAGGAAAATCTTTCACTGCTGGCTCGCTCCTGAATTACGCCTCACATTTTCATTCTTCTTATTATAACTCTTATTTTGAATTTGAAGAGTAAGGTGTAAACAACCTGCAACTGCAACTGCTTCTTCTACTTCATCGGCACCAGCCTCTTCGACTTTGTCTGAATCGACTGCCTTTTATTAGTGGCTGTCGAAATGCTCGGATTAGAAGAGGTGGAGTTCTTTAACCGCCTATCGTACTGATTTATCTAGGAGGTTGCCCGTTAAGCATAAGCTTCAACGTCTGCTTTGGCTGGAACATCCACTGCAAACTCAGCTTCTTTTTCAACTGCCTTTGAATCTCCCTCATCTGAATCAGCATCATCTGCGGGAACATCTACACCAGGACCGGCATCTGCTATGTCTGCTGCATCTGCTTCTCGATCAGCCCCAAAGGCAGGAACATCATCTGCAAAAGCATCGTTAAAGTAACCCCTGCCCTCTCGTCATGCCCTACCTGTAAACAACCTCTCCAACTCCGTCTGCACCTTACTCCCTATTAGCTTACTTTTCTTATACTCCTTATACTCGTAGATATGAGAACTCTTGTTCTCGCATTTCTCCATCAAAAGCAGCAACATCAAGAGCTGATACTGAAACTGCAAAACCCCCGCCCAATACTTCTTATGATTCGTCGACCTCATCTGCTTCATCAAAAGCTGCGGCAAAAGCATCTGATTCGTCTGCCATAAAGGAATTCTATTAGTAGTGGTTGGAATCTCCTCCGGCAAGGGGGGCTTCTTTAAAGGGAGGTTCTTCGGTAAATGCGCCCCAATTGGTTGAGTCCCATAAGGAGCTTAACCTCTGAGGTTGAGTTCCATGAAAGGTGTAACACTAATCCTAGGACTTGACTATAGGTATAGGTATAGGGTCTACTAGTCAGATTAAGGGACTTAATGTGGGATCCTAACTCCCCGGAATCATATATATATAAATTCTTGGCTTTCAAAGCAAGTTTAAGGTTGACACCTATTTTAATTATTCCCTGACCTTGAATTTCTTGCTTCATTTCCTGCATCTGTCCGAGAAACAGCTTTCCATTAGGAGCAGACGGAATGTCCCGCCTATTAGTGGCGATCGGAATCTCCTTCCTCTCCTCGGGCACTTTCCGCCTTTGTTGGGGATTCTTTGATACGGGTCTAGACTCCCGAAAAGGAAAAGGACCGACGATAGGTCAGCTATTACTGTGATGTACACCGCTAAAGCCCGGGAAAAGATAGATCTGACATACATAGCTCTAGTTGAGGTTCAAATCAATGCAATGCATCTTCTTAAGGAAGATTCTTCAAAGAAAGATGAGAGGGTTGGTCAGCCTCGCCTCTTAGTCCGGTTCGCCCTGCTAGGTCGAGGTGCAGCAAGCTTTCTAGGGGTGGGGGAGAAGATCTTTTCTTTCTTCTCCTTACCCATTATTTTGAAATAAGAGGGCCTGTACCATGGTAATTTCTTCTTTGACTCCTAGTATGAGTGCGAAAAGGCAGTCAAGCAAGGTGCGAAGCGCTAGTTGAGCTAGGAGTTTCCTTCGGGAAGTCATTCCAGGCAATAAAGCCAATCAGGGAGGAAAGCAAGTCAGTCAATCCGGTGAATCGCTTTCAGTCTCTCTTTTGCTTGACTAGGAGCTCTCCTGATAGTTGCTCTTCCGCTTTTCTTTAATCTTTCTTCCGGAAACTCTCCCAGTCGATAGTAGGGTCTGAGGTCGATAGGCATCACTTTCTCGATTTCAGTATTACGAATATCTTAAGCCCTTGTTATCTTCTGATCTACGACCATCCTCCACAACCCATCCTCCACGTGGTCTTTCTCTGGGAGCCCATCCTAAACCTAAATTACATTAGGAAAGAAAAGGATAGGACACTTGAATGAGAAGATACATGCCCACACCGAGCTCTACTCTTTCCTTGCGCTTGCTTTCCATATCTTCGCGGAATCAACTTCTTTGCAAAGCCTGTTTAAGCAGCTTCCACCCTATGCCTCTTTTCACTGTTAGCAGGGCTAAATACTCTTAAGTGAGGTTTATTCTCCCTTATAAGAAGATAGGAACGAAAGCACATCTCCCTTATCTTATGGATAGCCCCTCATCTCCCAAGTAGAATACTTCTTTAAAACTCCATCTTAATAGGTGGCATCATGTCATGCATGTGGAATACACAGACACAGCTCTAAGCTCTAAGTTCGTTATTGGTGAATTTCTTTTCTTTTTATGCTCCGTGCACAAATAAAGAGAAGAGTTTGGTCCTAACTCAGAAGGAAGTCACGGCTAGGCGGGTTAGACTGACTTGGCTCGCACATACTTATTAGAAGACTACACTCGAAAAGGACGGAATCTTAGTACCGCATAGTGAATATCAGTTAACCCAAACCTCCCATGGCCAACCCCAACATCTAGCACCCAACTTCTTTTGCGGCATTTAACTTCTTTTTGAGACCTTTCTTTGGCCCTAACCTCTCTTCCCCCTCCTTAGCAGTCGAGCTCTACTCTTTCCTTTGTTCACTTGCTTACCATATCTTTGTTCACACACACAAGCGCCCTTACTTAAATGCATTCAGTGCTTCAAGTATGATCAGATCATTAAATCTGGAATTAAATATGAGAGGAGATTAGCTCACATACCTGTCCACGTGCTCCCCAACTCGCTACGTATCCTGAACTCGCTCCATTAAGTAGACTCATTAATTGACTTATATGCTTCGTTCCTAAGGTGCATCCATAGGTGGATTCTTAGTTGCGAAAGATGATTCAAGTAGTTCGCGCGGAACGGGAGGAGCTTGTTGGCAAAACGAATGCTACCTCAGACTGAAGTCACATGAAAATCTTTCTTTTCTTCAATAAGTCAGCCCTAAAGCCCTAGAATTATCTGGAAGAGATGGAATGTGCAGGGAAGAACCTTCTAGTTTCAATAAGGCAGCTAGTTTCTGGGGAATGTAGAGAATAACCCTCGGGCTTTAACATCAGTAAGTAGGGAAAAACCTTCTAGAATAGGGCAGCTAAGGCAGGGAAGAACCTTCGGCTTTCTTGTTATAAAACCTGGGGAAAGACAAGGCAGGGAATGCCGGGAAGTAACATTAGCACGATTCACGGGACGAGGATAAGTACTGCAGTTTTGGCAAGAAGTTTTCAGTTAATCCCACCTATTACCTAAAAATTAAAGAAGCATTTATAGACCCGGACTTATGTAAAAACAGGGGTAGCAGTCCTGCTGTTAATGAAAAACTTGGGCTTTAAAGCAAAATAAAAGACTTAAATTACCTAATTTAGTATACTAAATACTACGGATTTACCAGAACGGGTATAAGTATAAGGGTGTTTGGGCACCAAGATCATTTGCAGTTAAGAGACATCATGGAAGGCTGGTTCGTGTTCAAAGAAAGCGTCTAGTACCTAGAACGGTGAAGTAAGCACATTACACCGCATAACATTAAACGGGATTCCTGGATTACCTATTGGGCAGAGGCGGGAAGAATCGGAGTAAACCAAACTTCTATCCTACTCCTAAGCCCGAGATTACTTTTTCTTATTGAGAGGGCGATTCCCGCCCGGGAAGCGGGATGCGGTCTTGGACAGAAAGATAGCTGCTAGCCACTCCTTCTTACTGAACTTAAAAAGAAGGATGTAAACCGCTTGACTTTTCTTTTGTTCGGGGAATTACAAGGGAACCCTTGAATAGTTGAGGTTGTTTACACGTACTTCTTTTGGGACACAGTTGGGCGTCCTTATCTTATTGACTAGGGTTGACTCGGTAGCTCTAGTGTCTCTGAGGAGACGGGTTCTGTTCCAAGCCCTGCTGTTTATATATGAGGATCCGAGAAGCCTACTTGTTCACATCTATCTATTTCTTTTATATAAAAGAGATTAGGTAACCGAGGCCCTTTCCTTACTAGCTTTAATTAGGAAGTTTGAGGGCTACTCGCATATAAGCGGGCAAGCCGGGGGAAGAGGTTAAGAAACGAGCCCTAAAGTGTAAAATGTCTAAACCAACCTAGCTTAGAGCTTAGAAAGCTACCCCAATCATAGCGGGATGGAAAGGTCAAGGTAAGCATCCGAAGAAGGGCGGCTGGCCGTATCATCATCATCAGCCACAGGACTCTACTGTTCTATTAACTCTTGTTAGTGGGCGAGAGCCTTAGTACGTACCGCCTGCTCATGTTCAAAAGAAGAAAGCTTCTTAGCTTAGTCTTTTAGAATCGAAAGCTTCAAACAAAAGTGTGAGAAATACGGTATCCACACCAAAGAAAGAAATTCTATATGATCTTTGCAGTATGCAGTAAGCGCAATATATAGAATAATGAAGTACAGCGCTGTACTGTTCGAAAAAAGCTTCAAATAACATATATTGGTATTGGTTTACCGGCCTTTACTACCCTCTTTAACCGAAAACTCTTCACTAGCCGTTATTTTCTTATACTTCTTATTTATATATAAGAGAGGAGTAAACTCTCCCCTGAACCAGAACCCAAAAGGCGGTGGGGGCACGCATAACCACCATCACATCTTGACTTGGTACGACTACTTGGTATCTTTCTATAACAGGCTTTGAAGTAAATACTGATCAAAGTTCCCATTCGTCTTTCTAATTAGCAATATAGTAATAGAATAGAGTAGGCCATTTATCTATATCCTTTTCTCTATTCTCCCTGGCATCCTTTGAACAATAGAAATCAAAAGTGCAATTCAATCTCAGTAGTTAGACATCTTAGCTCTCTTATCCCTTTTCTCGGTTATATATATACGTATATATTGAGATAATGCTTTCATCACCCCTCTTCTCTCTCGATGATGGACCGAGAGATGAGTCTATTCTTGCAATGGGAATAGATTAGTGATTCAGTGGGGGCTTCTTATGATGAGTCAGTTGAAGCAGTAAGGTGCTGGTGAACAATGCATCTTTTTTGCCGGCTAAAGCATAGACTTTAACTTTACTTTATATGAATATGCTGCTAACTAAGCCAACTCTTATATTGCAAATGCCTTGGTTTAAATTGAAGATATATCTCTGTTTTATCCTGACATTGACTCTCACACGGCACATGGCCTTCTTTATTGACAGGACAAGACGAGAAATTAATTAAACAGGGAGGACGGACGTTAAGCGATGTACTCCTAATTTCCGACCAGAATAGCTTAAATATTTCTATTCCAGAATAGATAGAGTGTGGTGAAGGACGAGAATCTAAGCATTACTTTCTGCTTTTTTGGACAGTCAAAGCAAAGGCCAAATTAAAGGTTCTTTCGTGCCAAATTCTGGGGGTGTAAGACCTTTTAATTTATTTTCAATCCTTTCAAAAGGGAATAAGAAATTAAGTTGGATTAAGATTGTACATGGCCCAGAAATTCCAGTCGTAATGGTTATAAATCGGGTGTGATCCCTTGCGATTGTCCTAGGAAAGGGGATTAAACAGGCTAATAAGAGTTGGGGCCGGAATAAAGCAAATAAAAGCTGGGTTTAATAGCTGATCTAGCTTTAGATTGATCTCTTAACACATGCAAGCCGCATTAGTTTACCTAAGGAACGAGCTTACTCGGTATGACAAGAACAGGTCAAATTAATACATTTCTATCTGAAGCCCTGCATTATTTCTGTCAAAGGCGCCTTGTCTTTATAAGGGCCCCCACATAATGGAACAAACAACGCTCCTTTACTAATTACATTGGCTTCGTTGACGGCTGCCTTGACTTCGTCATCATGAAAGGCTTTTTCCACGGCTTTGTCCTTGATCAGGATCTGATCCTTCTGATTCTGAGACTTCGTTTGCTTATACTCATAGGTATGACAACTCTATAAACTGCAGCATCTGGAACGGCTTCATCGTCTCGACCGGTGGCTTTTTCTTCGAATTCATTTGCAACTTCGCCCTGAACAGCTTGTTTTCGAAAGAAATCTTTGTCAGTTTCCAGGGATTTCGACTTACTTTTACATGAAAGGACGTAACCACAAAGCTGTTTACCTTTCAACAAATTCTTCGTCAGTCTCCCTACCTGTTTTGCGCTAACGTTGCTTCAACCACTGGCTCACCATCAAATTCTTCTTCTACCTATTATGCTAATGCGTCTTCGTCCACCAAGCTACGCTGGAAGGTACCGAGGAGAAGTAGGTGTTTATGTTTAATAAATGGGATCCAGCTACTCCACCACCTGCAAAAGCTGCATCTGAAACTGGGAAGGAAATCTGCTTTATTGGCTGAAACCGGTCCATCGCTTCCATCATCTGCAACTTCTCCATGAGACACTGCTTTGTCTTCGTCTTGGTTTTCTTCAATTCATAGGTAGGAGAGTGCTTGTTCACCTTCGTCCGATAGTTATGAATCAACGATTTCTTCGGATACTTCTTAATCTTCGGAAGCTGTCTCCTTTTCCATTGACCAACTGTCCCTCACTGACCATTCCAATAACGGGCTGCACTAACCCCTCTCCAAACTTTAGCTCTAAACGGGGAGCAAACTCAGGTTTCTCCCTTATCAAATTGGCTTCGGCATCACTATAGATTGAGCATTTTGAGTGGAAGATCTAATGCATTTCTTTGATCAAGGAAGCATCCTCGATTGAACTCATAAAAGAGAAAAGAGGTGACACCACTACTGGCTCGAAAGGATTCTAATTAAGACTGGCTCGTCCATATCTATAAAGACCAATCAATGACCGGAAAAAAAGACTGCATCCTTTCGTTCGCTCCACTCGAGAAAGAAAGACTACACTCGCTCCGTGGTTTTCGGCTTACAATTGGTGGTTTTGCCTTAGTTTACAACCCTAACATCTCTGAATTTGTGGATTCTGAGAGCGCCTACTAAAGTTGCATAGCTATTTTCTCGCCCCTTGAGTAGGAGATCCTTAGCGTTGACAACTGCACCATGAAGAGCTTCTTTTTCATTCGAATTCATTCCAACTTCTCTTTCTGGTTCCAGGACTTCCCTTTCTTATTCCTGCAGGCAGGGGACCGACCGATATGTCTTCTTCCGCGGGATCTGCCCGAACTTCTTCTTCGGCTACTGCGTCTTCTCCGTGAACTGGCGTTAGGAGCTTAGACTTCTCGGCTGGGGCCTACCCCGATACCCATTTTGGGAGCTGAGGGTATACGCCTTTCAGGATCTATTTGATCTTCCACAGGATATGTTCCCGGGCTACGGGTCTCTTTCTACTGGCTGAGTGCCTAAGGGCCCTTTAACTAGCATATCTTTACTTGAGAGTCTTCAGCTCCTCAGGTGGATCGCGCTTTAGTTGCTTTTTCTCGCCACTTGATCTCTCGGCATGAGCAGTAGAGTAGGTTCCCTATTTACAAGGAAAGGCGCCCTTATATTAAGATTGAAGGTGGAACCTTTCTTTCCATCTCCGCCAAAAGTTCCATCTGGAACGGCTTCATTTGTTGGGATTCCTCTTGAAATTAGTTGTTGTTTCTCGGCGATTTTGACTTCATATGATACTCAGCCATAAAGACTTGCCGCTACTGACGGAATATTTCATGCTTCCTGAAAAGAGACTACTATAGGACTATAAACCTACGTCTTTTATTAATCACATAGGCTTCCCTTTTCATGTGTTACTCGCGAATTGACCTTGACCGGAGACCTGACATTCCTAATTCAGTTTTCCTCATCGCCTCTGGTTGAAAACAGTTAAGTTGAGCGCTCTCTTGCAGTTAGGAAGGGTGCCTCATTAAAGTGAGTAAGGATTAAGATATAAGGTATATAATATAAGGGACCCATCTACTCCAACTCCAGTAAAATCATCATCATTTGAATAAGCTCCATCCACTTCCTTTGAATCGCCAACTTGATCAGATACTGCTTTTGAATTACCAACATCAGCAAAAACATCGGTATCTTCATCAGAAAGGGCAACTTCCTTTGGACCAACATCTGCTTCATTCTTTGTTGCATCTTCCGAAGCGCCTTACTTCTCTTATTCTTATAGGTCTTCTCTCCACGGCTGCTACTTAGTCTCAATCAGCAGGAACTGGTTGAACTCGCTCTTTACCTTCGTCCCGTGCTTGCCTTTTTCTCATGAAATGGATAGACTGGCCCCCTTTAAGTAAGGGGGTCCCTGTTAGTGCTATAAAGAGTAGGGATTTTAAGCGTATATATAATAGGATCTCTCTTTCCATCAATATCTGCAAAAGCTGCTTCGAATTCTCCCAGTTCATCTGAAACTGCTCCTTCAACTGATAAGTCCGCTACTGGGACGGAAACTTCTCATACCACCCTGCCTTACTGTCTTCCCCCAACACCTGCTAAGGCTGCCTCGACTTCACCCCGAGCAACTTCTTTTTCGTCTTCATTACCCGCGAATTCTCCTCGAACAGCCAGAATTCATTGAGCGATATACTAAAGACCTGTATACCCCCAAAAAGACGGAAAGTGCGGAAGATTTCAACCGGAAAAGAAGCTCCTAGAGAAGAAATTTCAGAAGCAGCTGTTGTTGCAGATGCAGGTGTTTATGGTGCTCCAGTTTTTGCTGGTGCTGGTGCTAGTGGATCTCTACTCTTATAAGTATAATCAATCTGGGATCACTTGAGTCTAATAAAGGGCTACGTTGAACCCTATCTGAGGGTGATACTACCACCGGAAGACTATAAAACTACGGTTTTCGCTAAGCCAACTGCCATCAACAGAAACAACTCTATCCCCTTTCGTTGTGGAACGCATAGACTGATTCCCTTGCAATTAGGGTAGGTGATCCCACTAGAACAAAGAAGGATTAGAATTGCTAGTCCGTAAATGAATGAGATCCGCGTCCACCACTCTATAAACAGCTTAATCGTCTTCGAATTCTTCTTCTTCTACCACTACTGAACTTCATTCCCAATATTGACCCTTTGGCCTATACCTTAATGCTCTACTTGCATATGAAAGAAGTTGAGTACATTAGTACAGTAGAACTGTTGGCCAACATGACAGTCGAGCTCATGCCGAGTGTTACGATTCGTCTCTCGGGCAGGAATGCTAGTTAACCATATGCGTGCTTGCTTTTACCTTTTTAAATGGATTCTTTCGCTTATCAAATGATAATAGTGGAAAGCATGGATCAGAAAGGGTATCTGCTCTGCTTCAATTTGTTAATAGTGTTCTCATCAATCTCAAATATCAATCATATTTAAAAAGATAATTAAAAGTAAATAAGATCAGAATGAAGTCGTGTTAAGCGTATTCGTATCCTCGCTTTTGAACAAGAATTAGATTTTCTCTGTAGGCAGAGAGTTTGCATGTGATGATTGGCTAGTGCACTTGTTTTATATTTCACCATCTTACATTAAAGTCACTCGAAGAAAACTAGACAATTCATAGATTTAGCATTCACTTTGATTCTCAATCCCGTGTGAGATCCTGTAATAGGTTTCATCGGCAGGCAGCTGGGGCTCGAGGCGCAACCAAGACATTTACACAATTATAAGACAATGAGAATAAGGTGAGCCACCCATCGTACGGTATTGACGATAGATATATAGGTTTACACCCTATTGAATGAATATTCAAAGGATAATCCAAGAATTCATGAATCTAAGGAAGCAGTTCCAGATTCAGTTGAAGCGTGAGAATTATATCATATTTATTTGATTTATTAGATCCGCGTAACTTTTCTCCTCCCTCGAAAGTGCCGTCTACTTTACTCATTCGCGTAACTTTCTTGATTGGCATTCCAAACGCTGCCATGCCATAACAAAACGACATGCAAACGGCTTGTTCGAAACCGCGGCAAGACCCTCTTACCGCTAACCCAGCTAGCTATCCACGGCCTATTCATTACAACAAACGACATGGCTTTCGTCCTGATACGCCTTTAGCGGAAGCAGCAAGCGTACTTTACTGAATTAAGCTAAAAAGATCCTTTCCTCGATCTCCCACTACAAGTAAGCAAAGAGTATAGGAATAAACGAAGTAGCCTTTGATACCAGTTAAGCCTTTATCAAGACGTTCCCCGTCTTACGATGAGGCGTACGCAGTTGCCCCTTTTCACTAAAAAGCTGGATTAGACGCCCGTGCAGTGGCGGGATCCAAGGATGCCCTACTCATCTTATTACTATATTTCAACCTGTGAATAAAACAAAATACCCAACCTCAGCCACAGGAATCTAGTTTGGTAGTTCTGTTAGTCTCCTCTCTTTAGCAGTCGAGTCCCCTCGTTCCTGGGTCTCGTGATAACAGCGACGAGTCCTCCCAATCCCTATGCCCATTCCGTCCCTATCAACCTTTGCGGAAGCGGGGAGCATATCTAAGATCTTTCACCCCCTATCTAAGACAGGGTATCTACCTTTACAAGCATTAAAACTATCTAGGAAAGACGCAGTCTATTTGGACTCAATCATTCGTCGAGACAGAAGTTGGCTCAAGCGAGAGTGAAGAGGAGACGACTTCACTTACTGGTGTAAGTCCACAGGAAAGGCAAGCGAATAAGATTGTCTTTGTATCGTATATAAGATAGTAAAGTCAGATCAGAGGTGGAGTCTTTTTCCTTTTAGACGCTCACATATAAGAAAGAATAGGACGAGGTGCGAAGCCGCAATGGATGGCCTCGTGAAGGGCGTGTTCTCCTTCTTTCACATCTCATCTAATTCACAAAAGAAAGAAAATCTCAAGCCTAGCCACCCATCCAGTCGTAAATGGGGGCGGGCGAAGTAAGAAAGATCCTGTTGTTCGGAGGTGAAACATCTGCAACTGCTGTTTCTGATTAAACAAAGATGTCTTTGATGTCCTTCTAAGAGTGCACCTTGAAGGTTGGTTCCCGCTTGTCCAAGACAAGTAAGTATGTTTTGATCTTACACAGTAGAACTACCTTTCTTTTGTATCCATCGTCAGCCAAAGCTGCTGCCTTTCTTTGTCCAGCTGCGGCTGTACCTGATGAACCATTACTTTAGTTCGCCAAAGGCCTCTCTTCCATATATATACTCAGTCAGATTGAGACTAAGATTAATTGAGAGTCAGATTAACAAGGAGCTTACAGGAGAATAGGTATCTATCTAAGATAGTGAATAAGCCTACAGATACATTCTAAGAAGCGGGAGCGAGTGTAGTTTAATATTGCTTTGCTCAACGAATCAGGGTACTTCCCGGAATTAGTATTCTTCACTTTCACGATTTTTAGTAGTTGGCCTTTCATCGAACCTTATAAATTGTTGTTTTGATGAGATTGATTCCTCGACTGCATGTCCAATCGAAGACTCAACGAATTAGCGTGTACCTAGCAATTAGTCTTATACACTTTGACGATTTTGACGAAATGTGATTTTAAAAACATTACATCTCCAACCTTTTGTTGCTTTTTAAGCTGCTTTTGTATTCCTTAAAGTTAATTATGATCGGGAAGATGCCCAAAAACACGGAGCGAGTGGAGCGATTTAAAGGAAATTGCCTCAAATGGTGCTGACCCAGCTGCAGCTTTTCTAGTTTTTGGGGGCGGCTCTTGCTGATCCGGCTGATGATCAACTAGATAAATAAGTATGAGGCACATCAGCCTCAGTCCTGGTCGAAGATGCTTTTCCAGATCCTGCTGTTGGAGCAGATCGTGATGCTACTACTTTTGGGTTTGAAGACGAAGGCGAACCAGATTTCAAGAAAAGGCTGTCATACCCATGATTTGAAGAAAACTAAGCTTTCGAAGCTGATCGAGCACAATAATCAGTAGCAGACAAAGCACTAAATGGAAAGGCAATGGATGAAGCTGTTGCTGGAGTTGAAGCAGCTGTTTATGGTTCACCTTTTTTGCTTTACCTTAGGGAAAGAAAAGTAAGAAACCCAGGTTTACCCTATTTCACGGGGAAGAACAAGAGTAAGCAGTTCCTGGAGAATTCGAAGAAGAAGAAGCTTAAGCCGGCGGGGCAGGTGCCATTTGGAATGAACCTTACCTTTATCTTACCGCGGAATTACCTTCCCCCGGTAATGTTCTACATAAACTACATAAAAAAGAAGAGGGTCTTCCTGGTCTTATGTGATGGAGCGAGCCATGCACTTGCGCACTTGCATTTTAATATTCTTTAACCGACCCAAAATAAGGGGAATAGGGAATAGAATAAAGGTAGAAGTGTCATCGGACACAGGGGTCACAGGCGGCCTTGACTTGAATGCTTGACTTGAATGGTAGCTCTTCCTTTAAATTAAATTTACATTGTCCAACGGAAAAGAGCTTTCCTTGGAAATGGCAGGCAGTGGGCCCGTTTCAGTTGTTTTTGCTTTTGATGCTCTTCCTTATAGATGATTTGAATCTGCTTTAGCTGATGAAATCTCAGTCTCATCGGGTTAGGGGAAAGGTCTTACCTATAATAGTAGTAGTAGAAAGGCCTCTAGTAGAAGAGAGATCCTCTCATCCGTATCTAAATAAAAAAGAAAAAGTTACCCGGCTCGCTTCAAGTATTACACTCGCTCCGTGTTTCGAGGGAAGTGGATTTCAAACTCCTATCCTTGAGTGCATTTTATGAACTTAAGACTTCTTTTCCAGCCCAGTAATGAATCTAAGTACGGCGGGCTCCACTATATATAGCAGGGAAGGCCCTTGGCACGAGCAAGAGCAAGAGCCAGATTACAGGTATATAATCCAATCCATATAGGGCCCCCTTTTCCATCAACCCCACGATCAGCAGCTGCATTTGCTTCATTGGCTTCAACAGCCTTTTCTTTGTATTTGACTTAAAACCGCTTCAATTTAGGAATCTCCCTCATCCGAGACTTCTTCAGATTCATCATCTGATACTTACTTTTATGGAAGTCATAGGCATGAGAGTTCCTTTACCAGGGCTTAGACTCATAGGTATAGGTCTGCTACGGCTGATACGTCTGCAACTGCCCCCGATTCCTGTTCTTATTGTCCTTATCTAACTCTTAGCTCCCCACTCCACTCCTTAGTTATTAACCCAAACCTTCTTATCTAAGGGAGATACACAGGCCTATATCTTAACTCTTCGGCTTCGGGTGGACTCACGCTACTGAAGGGAATGAACTAGTATAGAGACTACGTAAACGGGCTTTGCGTCGTAACACGCGGCACTGGCCTCTGTTCCAACGGTAACCAACCTGCTTCCTTTAGAAAGCGGGTTTGACTTCCTTCTTCTTGCTTGAAATAGAAAGCCATCGTAAGAAAGGGAGAGACGAAACGAGAAGGAGAGAGACCTGCGTGCTAAGGATTTTAAGACAAGACAATCCACTTTTAAATTAAGAAAAAAAAGCATGAAATGAATAAATATAGTAAGTAATAATAGAGGATAAACTTCGATCGAAGAGCTGGGGTTGTTTTAGCCCCTCTAATAAGGGACTTACAGAGCATCCGTAGCTAACAAAGGGTAAAAGGGCCTGGGTAAAGGAGAAAGGGAAAAGTAAGGAGGATCTTTTTGCTCTACACTTATGATTCTCGGAAAGAAAACCATTTTATCTAATAGAGTGATATAAAAGGGCAGTAAGGCTTTCTAGCCCTAAAGTATGCAGAACAGACGAAATAGCGTTTAAGTTTGTTGGGCCCCCGTTTTCTGAAAGTTAGAGGGATGCCGATGAAAGGTATGATACGTCCGGAACTGGAACATCTTCTCCTTATGATATGCCCGGCCTTCGGCTGGGAGGTGGTAACCAACCCCAATCTCTTCCTCGCATACTAGTCTTAGTGCCAAGAGTCAGCTTTCTTTGTTCACGTTCACTGATGAAACTTGCGCATTTGCCATTTTAGGGGAAGAAGGGGACTTGGTCCTGTTGAACGTACCATTAGAGGCGCACAAAACGCGGCTTAGCAAAAGGATCTCCCGCGACGAGTCCTTCCAACCGCCAATAGTCTCGTCTGCATCCGTTGCTCAAAGGAAGGGAGTTCAACCACTGCTTATGCGAGAAGGAGCAAACTTCATTCATGTACCTGTTAAGGAATTCCCCAAATTAATTAAATAAAAAGCTTACCAATATAGATTAAATTAACTAAACTTTTCTTGCAGCCCTATGATAAAATATAAGAAATTTCTTTCTTAATTTGAAGTTCGGTTCATCTCTAGTACAACTAGTACGGCTCCTAAATCGTTGGAGTGGGCTAAAGCAAAAGTCGCATAAACCTGGTTCTAGGCTGGAGAAGAAGAAAGCTACCTGTCTGTACCTCTATCACCCGTCTCATACTAAAGCGCAGTCAAATCTCATACTTTTTAAAAAGAAAAAGAGGGAGCAGGAACTGCTTTCCTTGGTTTAGTAGGGGCAGGAAGAGCAGGACGACAGCCCTATTTCCTCTTTGCTTTGGTAACGAGCATCCCTAGTGGCTTCTCCCCGAACAAGGAAGATCCCCAACAACCACTAACTAACTCTATTAGTCCCAGTGAGTGCTGTTCTATATAAGCTACGACTCCAAGATGTTACGAATACACGGGAGGCATATCTGTGGCATGTTCCCTAATGCTAGAAGTGATATCCCATGAGACTTATTGACCTACATTCCCTGTCTTATTATCACATCTTACCCAATGTTAGGGTGCTAAAAGTGATATCTGCAAAGGCTATCCCAATTCCTAATGTTAAAACGGAACCAAGAGACCTTCTTCAATGCAGGCTATAATGGCCCCACCCCCTCGGCTCTGGAAAAGATGATACTTGGCTGCTATCATAGAAAAAAAAAAATTAAAAAGAGGAAGTGTCTGGTAAAGAAGTGGATACCTTGTTTACTTACCCTGGTATGCCGATAAAAGGCTAAATCCCTCGACAACTAGACTAGACAGGGTACGTATGCGTGCCCTCTTCAAACAGAAAGAACCGATGAGAGTGTTTCGCGCGAGAAGTCTACCAAAGCCGGGAACCCAACAGCAGACCTCACTCCTAGGACGGGTGCCTTTTACTCGTTATCTGTCCTACTTAATCTTTCCCCACTTTTATGTCTTACCTTAGCTAGAAGTCTTCCTTAACTATAAGGTGTAGTAGTATAATTCGTTATCTGCCTCTGTCAATTGAATCTATAATGACTAACCGTCCAATTCAAGGCATTCCAAAGGCCTGCATTCTCCCGGCCAATCGCTTCTTTCCATTACCAGCTGTGTCTTGCGCATCGCCTCTCCTTTTCTCGTGGAATCGATAGACTGGCTCCCTTTAAGTAAGGGGTCCTAACCTAAGGGCCAAGATAGCAGTAGTAGTCAGAATGGTACCCCTGCTTCCAGCATCAAAAGCTGCATTATCGGAACCCATAAAAGCATGATCGAAAGCTTCGACTCCATTTTCCGGGAATTAAGACCAAAAGGAACCAAAAAGCAGGGCAAAGTGCGCCTTCGGCTCATAGTAGAGTGCTGTTCTCGATAAGCTTCGACTGCAGCTTCAACTCATAGCACAGCCTCGGCTTCAGGTTCTGGTAATGCTTCGAAACCAATCCTTTGTGGAACAGTTTTTAGCCATTTTAATTTTAGCTCTTTAATTCAATTAAAATAATTCACCAAACACGGGAAAAAGGGGATGAACTGCTTTTTTACTTAAGAAATTGAAATTCTTGCGCATTTTTTTATACTTACCGGGGAAATTGGGCATTAAAAAAGGAAAAAGGGCAGGAATTGGGCACCTTTCCTTGTGAAAAGGCCAAAATCGCATAAACATAAACTAGGACTTCACTCGCCAACAGCTCCTTTGCCATGATCTTCCTCTTACCTTGAAATCCGTTCACGCTTCTTTTCATTAGTAGCAGACGGAATGTCCCGTATATTATTAGCTTCCTGCTTGATCTAGGACAGTTAGCGACGAAACCTTAATTCAAAACACCATTCTTAAAAGCATCCTTAACTTAAATAATTCTAATTAATTAGAATATTCCCCTTAAATTAAAGTACTTCTTCCCGGAGGTTGATTTCCTTCGAAAGAAGAGGGGGTGCCCAATCTCATGTAGGGTACTACCCTATTTTAGTTAAATACGCTTCTAGCTTTCTCTAGGAATCGGGTTAGCCTTTGCGCTTACTCTTACACACCGGTACGATTTTGCTTAACTTGTTTGGGCTTGTGCTTTCCATGATGATGATGCGATGCTCTAAATAAGGCATGCTTCCCGCGGGTCATATCCATATAAGACCCCGGCTTGCCCTCCGCTATTTAAAGAAATTCCCGCCTCTCTCTCAACAACAGCTGCACCTTACTCTTCCTCGGCAGCAAGTGTGATGTTAAGGATGTTAATAAATGGGGGCGAGCCAACCAAGCCACCAGTCCACCTTGGCGCATATCTGTTTGAAACCCTAACCGCGACCCAGCTAAACAAGAAGTCCCCAGTTCATTCGCCCTGGGCAAAGGTTACCGAGACAAGCTCCCTCAACCAGTTAAAAGATAAAAGATAAGACCCGAGGTACCGCCCTTGCATTAAAATCCTCAAATTACATGTGTTAAGGACCAATCTAGAGCTAGATCAGCCCTAGCACCCAAAACGAAGAGCCTTCCCATTGCCCTTGTATTCTGCATTCCCTGCCTTAATTCTCTTAAAAGAGAGAACATGCTTCCACTTACCACCAAGACTTGCATGTGTTAAGCATACGATTAGGTCTTCTATTTATTGAATTCTTTATTTAGGAGCAAAAAAGTCGATTAAAATAGGCGAGGCGCGCTAGCCCTTGGTCTTGAAAGGGGGAGTGTCTTTCTTCTCTTTGGATGGGAATCAATACAATACATTAATTATAATTCTTTTTGTGCTTTAGTGCAAATTAAAAACCTTAATTAAAAACAACCCTTAACGAAAGCAGGAAAACATGTCCTGATGTCTCTGGTGTCTTGTGGTGAATGGGGGGTGGGTCTCCAAGTGAAACCTTAAACGCCAATCCTAGGCCTCAAGATCAGCCTTAGGCTTAGCCCAGGCTACGCTCTCTCCAACGCCACCAGCACCTTACTCTTCTCGATCACCAGCTGCATCTGGAACGACTTCACCTGCAATAGCTTTATAGTCATTTTACCACTCTTTAGAAGACTGAGAAACTCTTAATGCCAATAGCTACTTCTTTCATGGGTCAGCACCTAAACTTCTTCATGAAGGGCTTCTTTTCGAATAAAATCTATCTCGTTTTGCCCGCCTTTTTCGCTGTAATTGTTTTTGCCTTAAGGAGACGGTATCTTTTTGCGGAGTGGACGAACCCCTGCCTTTTGAGGCATGAGCCTGCCTTCTCCTCGTGGAGCGCGTAAACAGGGTATTTTGTAGCTAGGATAGGTGATCCCTCGCCAACACAGGTAAGAAACCGATACTTTCCTACTACTATATATACTACAGCACTATAGTAGTGGCTGGGGACTGTAAACCCCTTGCAAAAGCTCCAACTCCATCTACAACAGCTGCTAAATCGCCTTCGTTTGCTTAGGCTCATAGAATGAAGCCATTTTTACGGAGCGAGTGCAGTCTTTGATGTTAATAAGTGTGGAGTCCCGGAGCGAGAGGAGAAGTACTCCAGCTGTTAACACGAGAAATGATCAAACTTTTCTTTCGAAAGCAAGCTACCCAGGAGTATGGTTTCGAGTTGGGACCGATACACTTGAATAAAAGTAAGTTCAGGGATAAGAAAGCCAGTAATGGTTAGCATGAATTATGCGCTCTAGTCCCTATAAGATAAGAAAGGAAGACTGCTAGGAGTACCCGAAAGTGGAGCATCTGAGAAAGAACACAGGCCTGGGATGGTAAGATTTCATTTCAGGTTCCACAGAAGGATAATCAGACTCAACGAATCAGGGTACTTCTAGGAATTACTATTATACACTCATGCGATTTTACCAAATTGGACTTGCAATGATGCTCGAAATATGCCTTACATTTTGTTGTTTTGATGAGATTGAAAGGACTTCTTGATCCCTCACTCACGTTTTTCTGTGACTCCAAATCTCATCCCCCCTAATTAAATTGTTTTGTCTCTGAATTTGTTTAAATTTCAATTGCTATTGATGAGTAGATTTCTCCCTCTAAATCTACTGCTAAGGATTTATCTCTCGACCCTTATAAAGAAAGCTATCAGAGTAGAGGTGAAAGCAGCTTTAATCCTCTAAGCATTGCCAAGCCAACTCTTTAACTAACATTCTTTAAAGCAGGACAAGGCAGTTTTAGCGGATTCGTGTGAAATCTTTCACTACTGGCTCGCCCCGTAGTAAATATCAGGGCACATGCCCAACTAAATAGCAGTAAAAAAGCTCCCTTGATGCAGAACTTGTGAGTTCAACAAATGCTCTTATTCGAAGCACCATTAGAAAGAAAAGAAGAAACTTCAGCTCTTTGATATATTTATATTTAAAAGAAGATGTGAAATAAGAAGTTGGTTTAATAGCAACGCTACCTATAGCCTTAACACCTGCAATTAGTCCTATAGTTTCCGTAAATTCTGGGCAGACAGGTTTAGAATTTTGCGGATTGCGCCTAAGAAAGAAAGTGGTGATCCAGCCAATCCCGACAAGCAAAGCCGGTCCCATTCTATAAAGAAAGCACTTAACTAAATAGTACTTCACATTGAGAACATATACCGGAGAAGGGTACCTTGGAAGAATTCCTTTATTAATTATATTATAGAAGTCAATCAATAAAATTAGATATGATTATGCTTAATCTCATTTGTTATGCCAGAATTGAAATTCATTCCCAAAAGACCGTTTCTTTTGAGCCCAGCTGCCGTCTTTGATCCGTATCGCGCCCAACCCAAGCTCCCCTCTGAGCTTTAGCTCTTTCTGTAGCGTGCATCTTTTTTTCTTCTTTCTCCACCAACTTCTAACAAGGAAAAGGCACCTTCCCTCGCTTTTCTTTTAACAAAGGGAATTGGGACCCAATTTCCACCGCACCTTATTCTATTCTATGGTAACCCCGTCCCTGAGATTACTTATCTTGATTACTTTAGATACAGTCCCAAGATGCAATCGTCTCGCTTCGTATCGACCTACTTTCATACAAGAGGGCAGGGTGCTTCAAGAGCTCTTTCATCGGGTGCCGGTAAGGTAAAAGAAAAGGGTTGGTCAAGCAAGCCCACCCTTACACCATAAGCAAGGGTCACCTTTTTCTTAGTATATTAGTAAACGGACAAAGAAAGTGCTAGGCCGGCCTGTCAATCGGACTAGCTAGCTTCTTTTATAAGAAAGATCTCTGTCAGCTGTCCAGGACAAGATTGGTCTCTTTTCTCGCTCCTAACCCCCTAACCTGTAAGCATTGGACGCTACAAGTGTTTATAACCGATGTTTTACCCCCCTTGCTGTGATCAGGTGTCATACCATTAGCCTTTTCTTTTCTTTTAAAGGAGCTTTTCCCTTGTTTCTTGCCCGAGGTACAATATATACTTGTCTAGGGTCAAAGATCAAAGGCAGCAGACTTGCATTTGACATTTGAGTTCTTGTGATTTGAATCTGCTTCGGCAGCTATATCAGTATCTGCTTTAGCTGCAATATCATATCACAATACAATATCAGTGGAGGTAGAGGTGGAACCTGTCTCAGAATAAGAAAAAAGAATAAAGTTACTTGCCTTCCTTTCTACCTGCTTTCTTCTAATCTAAGGAACGAGCTAATAAACAGGCGTAGCGCCTATCTTAATCTTAGGATACGACTTAATGCGCGTACTTAAAGAACGAGAGGAATCTATGTAGCGAGAGGGTGTTGCAGGATGAGTCCTTTCCTAGCCGCAACCACAACCAGCTGAAGCTTTCAACTAAAGGAATCTGTATTCAATCTCCCTCTAATGGCGCACCATCAAGGAAATGTATTCGCGAAGCCTTGGGGCAGCCCAATCCCCTGATTTGGCGAAGTGGCCTTCTTCCGTGGATGGCTTCCTTCCCTGTTTCTGAAGAAAAGGCCGACTGTTTAGGTAGGATCTGGCCCAATGGCATGGCTAAAGCTCTGCCAGCTTCTTGTAGACTTAACTTTCTTTTGGCTATTCATTCTTATTCTTATTATTCTAAGGCCCAAGCATCAATTTGAAGCTTGTAAAGTAAGCTTCTTTAATCAATATCGTAATTTCTTTCTAAGGCAATCCTGTTTACCCTCTCTAACGTGGAAACCGCAGCTGAATAAGTTTCATCAGCAGCAGTCTCATAATCCTAGTCGGGGTCTTCCAATCAAGGTTTCTTTCGTCAGAAAGAGCTTTTACGCCTTAACAAACCGCACCTCGCTGGAGTAGGGCATCCCTCCCGGAGAAGGGGAATCTCCCGTTACAGATGCTAAGTAAACGGCCTTTGCAAATCAGTCTTCTGGCGGTCACGAATCAATGACTTCATCTCTTTCAAAGAAAGAGCTTACCAGCAGTTCAAGGCGAATTCTGTATTGGCGAAATGAACTCAGGATGGGTTGATCGTTTGCCGGCTCGATTGATAGGTTGGCGCATATTTAGAGAAAGAAAATGCATCATTTGCGCTGGCCCTATTAAAGTAGATTCCGTCTTTCTTATACAGTTGCTTGAATGATGTTTTGAATAGGGAAATAGAGGGAGGTGCCCTATTTCGTAGGTAGGGAAGGCAAGTAAGGTTACCAAACGACATGTATGCTTGTTGGTATGGCACGAAGGCAGTCTCATCAACCCCAAAGCCAGCTGCTCAAGTAAGAAGGGCAGTCCTTTCTTAAGATCAGGTCGTTTGTGTAGCATGTAGCTGCCTTATTGTTTATAAGGCTTTCCCTGCGGCGAAATGCTGATGGGTGCATAAGGAATGTAGTTCTGAGCAAGCTCTTTCGGATGCAGCTCGTCAATGTGTTAAGCATCTATACTAGCCTTCCTTTATATACATACACATTAAAATTGGGCGTGAGTGTAATCATAATGCTGTTTCTAAGTATGAGCGAGCCAGTATTGACTGATATGAGCAAGCACCAGCTCTCCTATTTTCAGGCGAATTCGAGGACAAAGCTGTTTATGCCAGGGAAGAAGTGGATTCATTTTAATATGATATAGGATGGAAAAGAGAAGTCCTTATATGAGGAATCCCTATCCCTTACTCACTCTAATGGAACCTCCTACCTTCTTACAGGGAAGAAGGTAACCAGTCTACACGTCCCACAAGAAAGAGACTAACTAAGACTTTCTTCTCAGTTAAGAGGTTTATGGATTTGTTCTTTTATGACAATTTGAATCATTTTCATCAGCTAGACGAAAACGAAAGAAGTTCGAGTTCGGAGGTCGCATCCTTAACTAAATGAGGTAGAAAAACAAAAACGAAGGCAAACGTGAATGATTTTAGCCAGAAAGGGGCTCATCGATAGGTGATTTCAGGGGAATGGAGCGGAGAAAGACACAAAACTTCTTGTATTTGTGACCCGAAATAAGGACCAAACATAGGTAAAAGTACCAAAAGTAAGCAAAAAGCCCGGGAAAACGCGAACCTTTCACAAAAGAGGTTGGCTCCGTTAGTAAAGTACCTTGGCAGGCAAAGAAATTCTTCGGGTAGCGCAAAAGATTCCATGCTTGCTGCCCCGAAATTCGCTTTTGGAAGTGGAGTTCAAAATGTAAGGGGTGGGCGAGAAAGAAGATGAAATCCACTCACAAGTCTCAGAAGTCCTGGCTTTAGTCCCGGACGACTTTGAGGATCCAGCCGCCGGTCAAGAAGATAAAGCATTTCCAGATTAACCCGATGTTGCTTTTGCTGCTGCAGCAGAAGCTGCTTTTCCAGAACAGGGGTCAGATGAAGTCTTACCGGATCCAGCCCCAAGAGAATTCTAATCTAAAGCATTTGCTGCTGGGCCAGGGTCAGAAGGAGTCGAAGAGGCTGCTGCTGTTGATGCTCCAGTTTTTGCTGGTGCTAGCGGCGTTACCTGCATTTTTCTTTATGCCCTTAAGTTCATTAGGATCTTCTAACGGATAGCCTTATAAAACGGGTTTCTGCTTGCCCGCAGATAGAGGGAGATGTCGAATATGAAGTCCCGGAAACCTTAACCAGGTGAAATACGCTTCCGGCTTGATCTAGGGCTGGTTGTGTAGTTATATCTCGTTAAATGATGGTTTGTCCTCCGAGATCGAGATCCCCACGTCCTTTTTCCCTAGCTGATTTTAGTTACATGCCTTTGCTGCTTTCTGCATCTATAACTTAAAAATGGTTTGTGGACTTAAGATCCCTCGGGTCATATCAGTCTAGACGACAACATGGGTTTGAAACCCTAACCCTGGCTTTCTATCCTCTTTCTCAATCATCGGCCTCAGGTTCAGGATCTACTTAATCGGCATCAGCCGCGTCTTCTGATTCCACTTCGTCATCTGCATCTGGGAACTTCTAAGGATGGCTCGCCCATAGGAAGACTGGCTCTAGCAGCCTACTCGTTCCAAGTATTACACCCGCTCCTGCCTAAGCGAAATCAGTTCCACTTATACGGCCCCAACAGTTCTAATCTTCCTAACCGTGGCCAAGCAGCTGCTTAAGGTGATTCAGACGAAGCTTTAGTTTACTGTGAATATTAATAGTTTTAATCTAATAAAGGTGGTTTTTCCTGCATTTTCTTAAGGAATGGGCTTGCGCTGCTTACTTGAGCTCGACTTCGTTCCTGAGGTACGCGGGGGAGGAGATAGGATAGGAAGACGCTACTCGATTCTTAGTCAGAGGAATGAAATAGGAAAAGATCTAAAGTGGGATTCGACTTAAAAAGGGAAAGAAGCTGAGTTCTTTTCGATTGAACCGCATCAAACGTATGCGACTATAAGCCGTTGTAGGCCGCTCTTCACTGTATTAGATTGACCATATACCATATCTTCTTTAGCCTAGTTAAGGAACTGAAGAAGACAGGTCCTCTTGTTCGAGTCGATAACTTGCCATTCCTTACCGAGCTAGGACGACTAAATCCACAAATTTCAAAGCTTATCCATAACAACCTCCCTCCGGAAAGGGCCAGAGGATTCACCCGGTTGCCCCATTCGCTACTTAGCATACTCACTACAAACAGGGCTATTCTCGCATCAACCTCTACCAGCCGCCCCGGGAAATTATATATGCCACATTCCAGCGCATACTAACGATTTCACATACCAGTCGACGCAACAAACTCAAACTACTAGACAGCAGATTCCCCTAAAATCTTATATGTCCCGAAAGAGAGAAAGGAAGTCATTTTGTTAG
The DNA here is from genome assembly GCA_036897945.1 of Silene undulata. Lineage (NCBI taxonomy): Eukaryota > Viridiplantae > Streptophyta > Magnoliopsida > Caryophyllales > Caryophyllaceae > Silene > Silene undulata. The sequence continues at coordinate 38,630 of JAYMSE010000021.1, read as the reverse complement.
CTGCGCCTCCCGCGGACTTCCGATGAAAAAGACATATTCGAGTGAAAAATGGTATCCTACAGGCTCGTTGACTTATTTTCTTCCTTCGAGGGCCCAAAATCGCTTAATACAGGCTCGTTGACTAAAAGCATAAGATGCAGGCTCATGAAACAGCGCTTTTCAGCTATTTAATTTCTTTCCCTCACTTTGGCTAAACAGATGGTTCAGTTCGCTAAGTTCGACGAACTAAAGAGCACAGACTAGCCACGGGGCTAGGATAAGGTTTTCCTATAGGAGATCCGAGGTATCTGCCCTTACCATACATAATAGAATTGCATGTGTTAAGCATAACACTAGACTCTCTCCTGAGCCAGGGATTCTTTAATTATTTTAAATTCTTAATTAGAATTAATTTTATGGATTTAAATTTTATCAAGGAGCATAAAAAGATTTAATTCACAATGGAATTTCTTTTCTCACAGAGCGAGTCTAATCATAATGCTGTTTATAAGTATGAGCGAGCCAAAAGCATAAAATCTTGTCCTCTTGTCCTAAAGCGGTTAAAGACGGACTTACATCCACAAATGTAAAGAAGGTTTAGTGTAGCAGCTCGACTGGCCATAGAAAGATAGGATCAGTTTCCTCTTCTTTGTTTTCGAGTAAGATTGGCCCGCTCACTAGTGTTCAAGTGGATAAATCTCCTCTTGCCAGGGCTCGAGTACCTGAGTCTCCGGTGTCTCCTTAGACTCGCCGTTACCTTGTATTCCATACCTCACCTTACTTATTGACATCCCACAACCGCATTAACCCCTTGGTGTCTCCTTTGGGAAAAAACAACATAAGATTAATTAATGGAAGTGGCTGTGGTACAGGGTATCCCTTTACTTCTAAACCCCTGTTAGCTGAAAGGACTTATTATGTCGCCTCATACCCTACGAGGGGGGATCTTGAGTCCCTCTACCTGGTTATCTGCTCTAACCCTCTTAAGTACCCTGCAGTCTTATCTTATACAGCAGAATTGGATGGCCCACATACGTATACAAGGGCCTGGTCTCTCATTGGATTATTCCCCCATTCAGCTCATATAGCAGAGCCCACTACCTAACTTCGTTCCCGCGGTGGACCTTTTGGCCTATACCCTAGATCTACGGTTTTAGGGGACCCTTACCTTAAATGGGTCTTTCCGGGGGCTTTATTGGCCGGAAACGGCAATCGAGGAAGTTGACTTTATATAGCACAAAACGGGGGTTTTAACCCCATACCGCCAGTCAATGATTTGGGCTCATACTGTCAGGACCTATCCTGCGTTCTTCTCCTCTATTCCCCTAGTACGTTAACATCTTACTCCCCTCTGGACTCCAAAAACATAAGACTTAAGCGGCTGAAGTCGCTGGTGAATATCTTTTAACAGCCCCCGCGGCGTCTTCTTTATTAACGAAAGAATATTTTAAGACGGGGAGTGGCAGGTATGTACAGTGCATACCCCTTTTATCAATAAGAGGGCACCCCTCTTGATGTCTTATGCCCCAGGCCAGGCTCAGAGAAGAGCTAAGTTGCAAAGTTCATAGGGCCCATGAGAACTCAACCACACAAAGATAGGGCTTTTAAAGAACTCGAGCACCAGTTAGAGGCTCCAACGAAACTACTCGACTTCAAAAGGGAGTTGTCCCTTGGCCTGAGATTGCAAAAGCAGGATCGTTAGCAGCTTAAATTGAGACGTCTGCTAAAAGAGGTCAGCCTGGGAGGTCGTCTGCAACTGAGAAAGATTGGGCTGAGACTGGTCCATCAAAGGCTTTGTCGCCATCAACAGCTGAATCGCCTTCAGGATTTGGTCGAACTAGTTCGGCTTTATCAGGATCTGTTCGAACTTGTCCTCGTTCTCTGTTTGGCCCAGCTGTTCCGGGTACTGATTATTAGGAGCTCGTCTTCAGAGGCGGTTTCACGCATATAGATTTAAGTGGCTTGGCCACAAACCCTGCCTTACTGCCTTACGGCCTTACTTCAGGAAGCAGCTTAGGTCCCCGACCCTTGTTAAAGGGGTTTCCCCGAAAAAAATTAAGGATACTGGTTGGCCCTGTGTTTCCACCATCTGTAAAAGCATCAGATGATGCCATGTCCGATACCACTACCACGGGCGCCTTGCTTGGATGCTCGATCCGAGGATCTCCTGGATGATGGACTCATTGAACAGGCAGTGGTATGGCAGCCCTTCCTTTCCCGGTGTCGTAAATGTACAAGAATGATCTTATATAAGATTATATAATATAAAGGGCTGGTAACTCATCAAAAGCATCGGCTTCAATTGAGTCTTCTTCAAAAGCATCTTTCTATGCAACGTTTTCTGATGAGATGACTGCTTCGTCTTCTTCATCAAGAATGTGTGTGTTTAGTCGCCGTTGACCCTTTCAGTCTAATCAAAGGCGATGCTGGCCTCTCTTGGAAGGTCCTTATGAGAAGACTCTAAACCTACGCTTTTTTCCCTACTGTCTTTGGTAGAAACAACTGCATTTCCTCTCCCTGTCAAACTGATAGACTGGTTCCCTAAGAGAGGTACCTTCTTAAGGAGGTTCCGTTTAAATAAATAAGGGTGTTTGATCCCGGCTCATAAGTAAGGAAAGGCGGACTAAATGCTTTACACATGCAAATCGATAGGTCTTATAATTCAATGAAAAGATGGGGAAAGCACTATTTGATACTCGTTTTTCTCGGCTAGATGAAATTCTTGTCTTTCAAAACACCCTTCCTTAGGTAAAATGGTGGTTTAATCGAAATTCCCGAGGAAATGCAAGAAATTTTTTTGGAAAAGCCGCATTTCCGGAAGGGGGTAGCGCTGTTGAGGGTGCAGATGTTGGAGTAGCTGATGTTGATGGGTTAGCAGTTTATGGGGTGGATAACCAGGGCAGAGCCCATCCTTAGCCCAACTCTATTATGGTTATGCTATTTTAATAAACATCATTTTAAGCCCAATTCATAAGGAAAGCTGCAAATTGATGCCTTTTTTCCCGGGAAGTAGGAAAAGGTTTAATTAAAAAGTTGATCCCTTAAGTAAAACAGGCTTGCAAGCAAAAAACCCGGCAAAACGCAAAAATTCCAATAAAATTTAGTTTTCTAGGCTAGAATGAGGTCGACGCCCAAAATCACGGGAAACTAGAAGAATTTCGCAAAAGAGGGCCATTCCTTTACTGAAATTGCAGCGATGCCCAAAAACACGTGAAAAGCGTGTCCAACTTTTTCATATAAAATAAAGTAGCACACCAATTCCAGCCTGGACTACTCGAATCCAGGAAAGTCTTATTCTATCGTAAGATAGAGGATTAAGGTTCTTTCCAACATGTACAAAGAAGCGTATGCGTATAAAGAGGGAATTCACTCACCTTCGGAACACCAAACCTCACTCGATACCATTACGAGGGGGACAAACTCTGGTTTTAAACTAATCACATAGGGCTTCGTCTTGTACAACCCTTCTCTTTGTGAAATGCATAAAATGGGCGCCTTGTAGAGAAGATAGGGTACTTCTAAGTTAGGGGAGGCGGTTCCGACCTCAGCCCTATTCTCGTCTTTCTTTTCTTTGTGGAAACTCTTTTGCGGCTCGGATCGCAGCCCATACTGTCTCGTCTTCTCTTCCTGGAGCCTTCTTCTTTCGTTGTTAGGCCTTATAGGAATTAGATGCCTGGGCTTGTACCCTAAAGCGCTAGCTTCTCCTTAGTCTAGTTAGATGCCCTGCTTACTATGCCACTCAAAGAGTTGGTTGTTCAAGAATGGGCTCCCTTGCGCCCGGAGGTAGGTATCCTGGCCCCATTTAAGTACCCACAGTCAATCCGAGACTTCCTTTCTTGAGATACTTCTCTCAGTGAATACCACTTAAAAGTTTCCCCAAGAATTGGCTTCCCTATAATTCCCTCGCCCAGCTAGACAAATTAATTGTAAGATTACTATTCTATAATAGAAAGGATCCATCGCCAACACTATAAAAAACTTGAACATTAAAAGCTTCATCTTAGGCTGACTAATCTTTTTCACCCAAAACCTCTTACCCTTCCTGAAATCCTTCTTCCGGAACTGTTAATGCGTCTTCGTCTGCGCCTTCTTGTTCAGGATCTGCTACTGATTGGATGCTCTCGGTCTCTTGTACTGACAGGTAGGAGAGTTCTTGTTCTCCACGAACTGCCACTTCGTCTTCAACTGAAACTACTGCTTTGTCTTGCGCACCCCCTTATCTCTGTGGGCACGCATAAACTCGGTATCTTGCAGGGAAGATAGGTGGTTTTTCTATAGTTATGTTATAGATTAAGAGTAAAGGTATATAAGACCGCTCTTTCCACTACCAGAAAAAAGCATCATGAAAAGCTCCATCAAAAGCTTCGTCTTCGACTCCATCAACAGCTCTTAGGCTCGCCATTTAAATTAGAAGGGCTTCGCGCCTGCCTCAAAGACAGGGAAGACACTAGCTAGGGTGTCTCTACCTGAGAGACCAGGACAGACAAAGAAAAGAGTGAAAAAAGGCACTCGAAAAGATGCATTTGCCTTGGAAGCAGTTTCGCTCATGAAGCAGGAACAGAGACTAGACTAGTGAAAGGTATAACGAACATACCATTAATGTGGGCTATCTTTCCTCATAGGATCAAGAGTGGGATCAATCAACCTAATTACCCCTGAATAGACACTTGTTCGGATTCAACCTCTCATTTGAGACAGAAGAACTAAGGGCAGACCTTTCCCTAGGCTTGAAAGGAGCTTGCATTGGAGTTCTAGCTTTATAAAGGGATTCGCCTGGGACACTTGACATAGGTTTGCCTCGAGACGACAACTAAGACTACTCCCCGGATTCCCTCTTTTCTTTCCACCTTACCTCTCTTATACTCCGAAAGACGCCGCTTGCTTGAAAGAGCGCCTGTCCTATAGAATAGCGCTTATCCGGGGCACTTTGACCTGAATTCGTTCACGTTTTACCGTCTTTTTGGGTAGCAAAGCAATTTATTATATAAATTTTAATTTAAGAAATATAATACATACTATTTAATCTTTTATGAATTTACTTACAGATTAATCATAAGAATATAAATAAAATTAAAAATTTAAATTTTTAAAATAATTTATTAACTTTTATTTAACTTTAATAATTAATTTAATAAAATAAATTAAATAAGAATTTTAAAAAGTGGCGCTATGAATGGAAATTGGATTGCAAGCAAAAACACCGAGAAGATGGAAGAATTTTAACAAATAAGGAAGCTGTTCGGGAAGAAGTTCTTCGTGTTGGATCAGATTTTGGAGCCGTTCCTGGTCCAGCCGCCGATCGAGGACAAGTCGTTCGTGCATCAGTATGAATTACGAATCTCAGATATTCTCATTACTTTAAAGTTCGCAAAAGCCATTAAGGTAGAGAGGCTTAACCACCAAAATTAAGTCATTTTCACCAGGTTTATGAAAAAAGCCCGACTTCGGAGATCAATTCATTGGGAAAAGAGGTTGCAACCTAAAATCGCAGGAAACAACGACCACTTTGTCTTTCGAAAGCAAGCTCTTCAAGAATAAGTTACGGGCGATGGCCGAGAGAGATTACTCCTTCTGTCGATGACAATTTACTTAGTGAAAAGTGTAGTTTTATGATCTTCCAGATATGATTCAGGGACAGGTCAACATCACCTTTTACTCTATTAGAGCAGTCAATGAAGGACAATTGGTCTACGGTGGACAAACGGATCCCTCAGGCGAAGTTGGACACAAAGAAGTTGGTGATTCAGTGGCAGCGGATGGAACTGATTCAGATGATATTGGAAAGATAGGCCCCACTATATATCAGGAATCTCGACCCTTTACTCTAAGACTAATAGGGAACCTACCCTCAAGTCAGAAAACTTAGCTGCAAGCAACCAAGCCTATAGCGTTCAACAAGAAAAGGAGCGGTCTCGTACCCGAAAAGACAAGGTCGTGAGTGGCCAAGAGGGCCCACTTGGAGACTTGGGATCTCAGCGGAAAATGCGAAGGTTGCTTAAAGCCGGCCGGCCGATAGGCAAAAGAAAATCCACTAGTTTAGTTCTGATCTGATCTGAGTAGGCTCATAATAGGGAATACTAAAACCCTGGGAACCGGGGCCTGGCCATCCTTCGTTTGCGGTTGACGTTCCGGCAAAGTTTTTCCGTCGACAGTTGAATGTTTTGATCTGGTTCGATTCATGATCGCATCTTCAAATTAAAACGTTTTCCTTTTTTCAAAGGCCGACGCCCCCCCTTTCTAAATCCCTTCAAAAGCCTCTTTCTAGAAAGCAAGTGATTCGAAAGATCCGCTGTTCTCATGTAAAGTGCTAGGATATTAGCTTATAAAAGTGCTCTTTCTTCTTCGAAGCTATCGAATTAGACCTCCTTTCTATCAAACTACCATTTCCATCTCATCCAGGGTTCGACTACGGAACGGCATCAATCCTACCCGTCTCAATGAGAACCTGGGCCCGTGACTACTAACTGGCTATATTGACTGAACGTATAGTCGCTAGAAAGCTCTGATCCAACTCTCATCGCTTCAGTGACGTGATTTCTAACATCACCTAAGATCTTTTTTTTTTCGAGGTTTTAAGATAGATATCAAGGGAGTTCAAAGCGATGAGTGACTCTGTCTTCTCTTTTTATTCCTTAGATGATTGGAAATCCATGTGTTAAGCATATAGGCGAGCTAATCATTAGATGGATGATGCCATTGACAAAGACAAGAACAGTTGAAAGAAGAAGTGAAGGAGATAAAGTGCCTCATGGCAACCCTGGTCAAGACACAGAAACTCCCATGCAACTGGCAAGAACAATCCAGTAAGCTATCAGAACAAGGCAAGGGATGCCAAGATAACTATCCTCCTGTCTACAACAGCTTCGCTGATTATGTCAACTCGCAGATGTCGACAATAGGCAGGGCGAGGTCATGGCAAGACCAAAAATCCCTATTCGGGATGAGAATCAATCCTAAGAAGCTCCATGTGTAAAAGTAAAGGAAAGTAAATCCAGAACAAACAGATTTTTCCGGTGATCTTAAAGAATTAATCAATGATATGCAGCTAGGGCTAGGAGGAGATGGGAACCTAGGAAGTTCAACCTATTGCCCGTCCAAAGAAAATGGCTACAATTCTTATTGCATCTTCCGCCCTCAATCCCGAATTGGATTCAAAGGAAACGGAAACGTGACCAAAATGTCAGATGCTCACATGGGGGCCTCAGACACCCGACCAAACCTTGCGTTCACCTGGAAAGCAAGAGAGAAAGAAAGATGAGAGAGAAGTACAGGCTATCATGATTGGGCAACCTCCCAAAGGGGATTTCTCCAGGATTCGGCCGATCCATACAGCTCGCTTTTAGGATCAATTAGGCCAATCCAGGGCAACCGCTCAAGCTCAATCCACCGCCGTGAAGAGAGGAGCACACCGAAAGTTTGACCCATTACCAGCCCCCTCCATCCAATAAAGTAGAGCACAGTTGCTCCTAGAGTTGGTAGCAGCCAACCTCATCAAGCCTATACCACTTAGGCCGATACCAAATCCACCACCCAAGAATGGAATCCCAAACGCACGCTGTGAATATCAATCACATGGGTGGAGAGGGTTATATAATTCTTAAGATGCTCAGCTGTTTGGAAACCTTGGGACCTCATACTGACTTTAGTCTCTTAATGAACTATATTTAGTAAACCTATCGCTGCAGCGAGGGAGAGTTCGTACTTCTTAAATTTCTTGTGGAAGTACGGACGTATCAATATACTTCCTTTTTACTTCTATTCTTCCTTTTCTCAACAATTTAAATCTTATTATTAATCTGTAAGTACTATCATAAAATTCTAAAATAAACAGATAAGAATATAAATAAAAAAAATTAAATTCTCTTTCTTGTTACACTATTCTAATTATAAGCTGTGGGCAAGGGCTGCTGGTGAGCATGAGAATGAAAGCACTGGTTCCAGAATTCCACAAACAAGGGAAATTCCTTGAAAAGAGGCATTAACGATAGGGTGGGGTGGTTAGTAGTGCCTCTAGCCCGAGACCGGGAAAGCAGGATATGAAATTGGTCCTGCCTTCACTAGCCCAAACCTACATTTGATACCATTTTTTATGGAGCGAGTGCAGTTTAAGTTCTGGGAGACCCCGTAACAGCGGAAGAAGCAATGCAATTGTCCATGGTTTTCCAATCCAATCAGATATCATTGGAACGGGTTGAGTATACGTTCAGAAAGACCTCGACTAGGAGAGGGAGTTTACCGGCTGTTGGCGAGTTTGTTGGCAAGCGAGTTGGATATCAGTGCAAATCAAAGACTGCATGTGGTCCGTCGATCTCTTATTAGAAAGAGTACCCAACCTTGTTCATTCCTCTCCTTATGCAAGCAAGTTCACCTCTCTCCCGCCCTGACTACGCTGCTAAGCAAGTTGGTCTTCTGCTTCACGAGCTAAACGCCGTCAGCTTCATTTTTTCTTTAAGAAAATCCTTAGGAGGGGGACTTAAGAGGGAGCGCTTTTCTCCAGTCTTTAGTTGTTTGTAGGTATGAGCGAGCCATCCGCTTTAAGGCCATTCAAGGTCTCTAAAACGGAGTTTTCTCCATATACACGACTAATCACAGCTGTTTGGGGTAAGCCTCACCTTCCCAGTGGCTCCCTAAAACATGGCAAGTCTCCTATTCTTAATTGAGGGCATCTCCCGCTAACCTTAGTCTTACACACCTCGCTTTCATTAAATCCACTGGCTGGAAATATCCCTTCTGCTGTCTCCGAGAATATTCTATTCCACACTTCCCAGGCAAGCCGCCCCATGCTTTCTTAGTGGCTTCTCCCCGAACCTAATGAACATATCTAGCACAACAGGTTTCCCTACGGCCGCACCCAACATACCAAGGAACTTATTTAATGCAGGCAAAAGAATGAAATAAGACGGGAAGGGCCAAACCAATCCCAAACCCAAGGATACTTGCCGCGTAGACTCGCCCTATTATATTATATTATTCCATATTGCTCAACGAATCAGGGTACTTCCAGGAATTACTATTATAAACTTTTCCGATATTGCTTGTTTGGACTTGTGTCCATTGTTCAACATTCTTCTTTTTAAGACGAATACCTAAGAGCGTGAACGAGCGAGTGTAGTTTCGTAGCGAGCCAAGTCAGTACATATGCCCTCTCCTCGAACATCATATTACTTAACATCCCCAATTTCGCCAACCTCCCACGCCAAAACTCGAGTGCATTCACTCCGGCCAGCAGATGTTTAAATGCTAATGGTGTTTAAATCTAATGATGTTTGTTTATTAGCATGGCATCCCTAGAAACGGGTTCCCCAACGAAGCGGGTGTAATGCCTGGGGCAAGCCATTCACCCCCACTAAGACTTGCATGTGTTAGGCATCCATGTAGATAAGCGATTTAATTACAATATTCTATATATCACAGAGCTTAAGTTTCTTCTTTCAAAGCTTAAGTTTGCACAAAACAGTTAAACGCCCCAGCGAGTGGAGTCCCGGAACGAGTTGGCTGTTGGCGAGTGAAGTCTTTGATGTTAATAAGTAGGGGAACAAATGGAATACCTTATCTGAGTTGGCTGTTAGGGCGAAAGAGCTGTTAAGGTGGCATAGAGCGGTACTTTTGTCCTATCTTTTGAGGCATGAGCCCGCCTTTTCGTTGCGTAATCGTTAAACTGGTTCTCCTGAAGTTAGGATGCCTATAAGCTGGTGGGCGATCCCATTAGAACAGGCAAGAATTAGGATACAGATATAGAGTTTAAAGCGGATCTGCCTGCGCCATCTTCACCAGAAGGGGCAGTATCTGAATTGGCTCCACCCACTTCCCTCGAATTAACGACTGGATTCTCTACTCCAACCCCAAAACCGGCTGTATCTCCGGCTGCGACTTCGCCCCGATCAGCAGGAACTGGTCGAACTTACCCCTTGTGTTCTGGTTGGCCACCATGGACATGAAAAAAATGTTAGGATCTTCCCAGCCCCTCATTGGCTGCCCTATCCTCCATCAGCACCGTCTGAATCTACCTCATCCACTGCTTTTGAATTGCCAACTAAAGCGTAAAACTTAGGAGCATCCTACTCGCTACGGGACTTAACTCGTTTCATCAAACAACGCTTTTTAGCTTTTTGCTCAAATTCCTTATCTAAGGGAGATACACGGGCCTATATCTTAACTCTTCCACTTCAGGTGGACTCATCGGATACAGAAATGTATACAACGGCAGAGATCGCTCTAAGCATACTAAAACAAAGCATCATGGTTTGGTATTCCTTTTGTTTGCTTTTTCATGGGGAGAAAGAACCTTCCTAACTCTTATCTTTCTTAAAAAGGTGATCTCTCTTCAACGCGAAAAGTCTCCTCTTTATTAAGCATACGTGCTTATAGAAAGAGTGGATCTCGCCCTTACTTTACTGTTCCATCCTTACCTTATTACGGAATGCACCTCATTACTGCTCCCCAGTCTTGTCTTTAAGCTGAATCCTATTGTCAATATAGTAATGTAGCTGATGTTAAGCAAGAACCTTTTCTTAATGTTCGTTGGACATCCAGCTAGCCTTTGAAAGTGCTTTGTCTATCTTGTGCACATAGTCCTTTGTCAGAACCCAACCTAGGAGACTTCTTGTAGCCAAGTGAAGGGGGGCAATTGACTTAGTAGTATAATATAGAGCAATATATTTAGTTTCATTTGTTTAACCCATACAGCAGGCGGAGAAGCTTACCTAAGCTAGTGAACTGGCTGGCGCAGTCAATCCGGTACAATCACACAGCCATCTCGCCCAACCAAGGGGATTGGTGCCTTAATTACATTCCACATCAATTGGAAGATCAGTTGGGGATTCATTGAGAAAGCTTTTTCCATCCATGGACGAAAGAGATGACTCTACAAAGATTTTTTGGGGGGGTTTAGGAATAGAAAGCCGGCCTCCTTCTAAATATCTGACTGAGCAGGCTAACCTCAATGGCGGAGGTGGCTCGCCGGAGTCTCTCGTTACTGCGGTTCAAAAGGCCTCTGCAGTTGAAGAAGATGAGGTAGAAGAAAGAAAGGTACGTCGTGATGCGGCAGGGGTATAAGCTTTAAGCCCCGTTTGGAGCACACCTGGGCCCTCTTCGAGTGGATTATCAGCCCAGCCCCGGCAAAGCCGCGCCCTTGCTTAAGGAAAGCTTTCTTACAAATTAGAAGAATACTGATCAATCGAACTAAGTCAGCCACTGAAAGAAAAGGCTAATTCGATCTCATCAAAGACAGCTAGGCCAAGCGACCCTTCTAATCATAATAAGGGGACTTGGTCATGACATCACATCTTGCCCGTTCTTTAAGTTAAAAGTGGGCCCTTTTTCATAAGGGGATGCTCCACCTCTTCCTTGTCTTTTCAAAACGGAACTCGTTCTACACTACGGAGACTGCTTCAGCGAGATTCCTGACCTCTGTGGACATTTCTCGTCCGGCTTTGGTACGCGCATCCTTTTTCTTTTCTCCCGTCGCAAAATAGAAGAGCTGGCTTGCCGGGATTAGTAAAGGGGAGCTTTAGCCCTTGCTTTGAGAAGTCTTTAAGTTTTTAATTGAAAGGTCCTTAGAGTATGGCACTACCATAGTTAGAAGAATTTCATAAGAAGTGAGTTGGTTGGAAAGCAAGAAGTCCAATCCGATCTTTTTCGGCATGCAAGATGAAGAAAAGGATGTCCATCGATCTTACCTTCTTAATTCCATCGATGATGCTTTACTAATGAAGCGCATGCATTCGATGATGATGCCATTGAAATGGAAATGAGACATTTAGCAGCCATTTGCCATTGAAATGGAAATGTTTAAGCTTAATAATACAATTAATCTAATATTAATTGGGTTGAATACCTGCTCTAGATTGGTGCGTAACACATGCAAGTCCCCAAATAGTGACACACCCTTAATTAAAATACAATCAAGATAAACGCGTAATTCTAAAGTTTAAATTTCATTAAATTTACTTATGTTCGAAGGTGCTAAATTAATCGGTGCTGGAGCTGCTACAATTGCTTTAGCCGGAGCAGCTATCGGTATTGGAAATGTTTTTAGTTCGTTGATTCATTCCGTGGCAAGAAACCCATCATTAGCGAAACAATTGTTCGGTTATGCTATTTTGGGATTTGCCTTAACTGAGGCTATTGCCCTATTTGCACTAAAGTTTAAATTGCCTTTTAAATCTTATTCGTATTCTGATTGACTTGATGATCTCCCCTTAGAATTCTTCGTGGGCAACTCTAGTACGAAGGGAGCTCCCCCTTGTGTTGAGGGAAGCCAGGCATGATTATTTGAATAAGAATGTTGTTAACTAGCTAGTGTCTTAGCGCGTTGGAAACGTTCGGCTACATTCTTTCTCTAGTTAGGTAAGGAGTTGCTATTTGACTATACTAGGGGGTTTATCCCTTAATTCTCGTAGTATAGTATAGAGTGCTTTTCTATAGCTCTATATATAATCTAATTCTCTTATGTGTAAACATAGTACATACTTCTTGTCCTCATTTCTTATTAGTTCTCGCTTCTTGATAATTCAACTCATTAACAGCAGCCTACTACTCACTCTGGTACTACGTCTCTTCGCTGTAGAATTTGGGTACAAATAGGCGGCTAAGCGGGGCATTTGGGTCAGTCCGAAAGGCGCTTATACGCTGTGAACTTATCTTTCGATCTTTCTTGTTGATTTAGTTGAATTTACTTTGAAGATATTGACTTCAAAGACAGGCCGGGTCTGCCCTTATCTTCTGCTTTTTAGAGAGATCTAATGGTTAAAGTATAAGTAGAATAGTCGGTAAAGCACCTTATACAAATGTTCCCGCCCACATAAATGTTCTCGACACTACCTCTCTTTTAAAGTTTACACGTAGGATAGAGCAGAGGACAGCCTTTAACATACCTAATAGCCAAACGCATATGCCGCAACTTTCTTATTCTAATAAAGAAAGTCAAAGAAGCAGATGGATTCTCGGGATTGATGCATGATTACAAAACTGTGCTTCCTCCTTACTCTTAAAGAAAGAGTCTTCTATTCCTCTATGAGGTTAGAAGGACCATCTCAGATGGACGGAAAAAGTCTTATACGAGAAAGGCGACTTAATATCCCTTGAGTACCTTTCTTCATTAGATAATTTATAAGGGAAAAAGTCTTCGACCCTTAGTGTTCGTGTCATTCTACTTCAATCTTTTTTTGAGGCAGATATTTCGCATTTTTCTTTCGTTTAGAAGAGTGAGTCGATGTCTCTTCCTTTGTATAAGCTGCTTCGTAAAGAAAAGCACCCTCCCATATTACAAGCTCTGGTCCAGGAAGAATTGATCCTCCTTATGATGCACCCTTTATTAATTAGGGTTATTCTTTGTTCACTTTTTCTCATCTAATGTAATTAAAGTTTCTCAGGTAGCTTCCACTTCGTCGGGATAAGTAGCTCTTTCCTGGCTATCCTTTCTTATATATGAATAAGGGCGAAGCTCCTATATTTATATGTAATCTAATACCATACGGCTTTACTCGGCAGAAAAGTCTTCCCCTTGCTTCTTTTTGAAATGTGGAAGATTCCTCTTTGTTAAAGTTTTTCGGATAAGAGAGAGAGTTTACCTCATTCTCAATGAGCTTCACCTACTGTTATGCCTTTAGAGATTGGATTTGGAAAGCTCCTTATGATCTTGAAGCGGGAGAGCGCACTATACGTTGTTGAGCGCTAAGTCCTTACTTAAGATTTTTCTTATAGGAGCGTTTGTGGGAATTAACTTTGATTCTCTATTGAGATGAGGTATGAGATAAGGCTTCCTTCTACTACGAGCGCTCACTCGCTCCGTGCTTAGAGTTTCCATGTCTTAGTTCTATTTATTTATAAGTAATAGTCCATAGTGCAGTAATTAGATAGGAATCATACCTCCCTTCTTAACCTCCATAAAGTGTCTTACTTGCATTATTAGTAAATACGTATTAGTATCTTCGTTGGCTTTCTTCATCGAAAAATATAGTAAGAGAAGATCTCTCATTATTTTTAACTGGTTTGCAACCCACTAAAAAAGGAAAAAATGTCCCCTTTGAGACTCTTTTTTCTGGGGCGAGTGGAAGATTTGTAACGTAGCAAGAGTTTAGAAAGAGTCTTCCTGAAATGTAATGTTGTAATGAGAAAGACGCTAATGGTAATTGCCAACAACATAAGCTATTCTAGCATCTCCAACTTCGTCTACCCTTTCTTATTAGTAAGCGCGGGAAAGATTTAATTCTCTATCTTTTCAGCCGGATAGATAGAACATAGATGACAAAGAAAGATAGTCCGTCTTGAGCTGGGACTCGTTGGTTATGCGCTTTGCTTTAATCTTAATAAAGGTCCCATTATAGGGATGTTCTTGCATTATGTGCAGGCACTCTTTCATATTCTAATCAACGCACGTAGTAAAGAGGTCTTCTTGCACCAAGGCGAAATGATATACAAACTTCCTTCCCATGATCTTAATGAACCTATATCGTCTTAGAAAAAAAAGATAAGTAGGCGTAAGACGTGAACCTAGTAGTTGAAGAAAAGCGCGCGCCCTTTCCTATTTAATGTGGATTCTCCAGAAAAGGGACTCCACCTATTACCTTACTCATTATTTTTAGTTACAGGATGAAACTCTTTGCTCTGGAAGAAAGGCCTATATTATATGTAGGATCCTTCGTCTACCCGATCATTAGAGTAATCCGACTCCTCTTTTTATGTAAGAGGCGTAATCAAGGGAATTTACTGGGCTGTAACCAGTCTTTCACTAGAACTGTGGATCATAAACAATCTTTTTTGGCCAACTTTTGCATAAAGCACTCAAGTTGTACCCTTGTTAAATTTCTTATTGATCCTCCTCTTGAATGCGAAAAAGGACTCTTTCCTAACATCCGGCTCTTTAATCTCGTTGTAGTAAGAAGGCCCATGCTATATAATAGGGGTTGGAGAGCAATGCTTGACGACTTTCTTCTAAACAAGTTTAGATACGAGGGTTACCACAATCTAAGATACCGGTCATAGGTTCTAATCTTTATTGACTAAGACTAAGAATCAACGGGCGCTAGTGTCTTAGCTTCTGTTGAAGCAACCAGCCGCCACCCTCCCCAGTAAGAACATATAATAAAGAAAGCCGCAGAGCAGAGGCGCTAGCTAGAAGTGTGTGACATTTCTATAGCAGGAGCACTTTACTCAGACTTTACTCATTTAGTCTTGTCGGGCGGTAGTAGTACTAACTGGGTTGTAGAACCCTACTTTGTAATATTCCTTGACGATCCTTTAACTCTTATAAGTTTTTGATTCCACCAAAGCATTTTAAAGCGCTTGTATAGTTCTTTCTGCGGGTATGAGAATATAAGAAAGCGAAAAGATGCCCACCCAATCAAATGAGCGGATTTACCAGAACTTGTGATTACTTCCAAGAAGAATGGGGCAATTGCGTAAATAACATTCTATTTTTCTTTTTAACCTTATCTAAGAGTACTTCTTTTGCATTTATAATAAGAAGCCTTCTTTCTCTTCCCCTATTCTTCTTGTAATTGTGTTGATGTTTAGAAGGAGCTTGCTCTGCTCCATTTAGTTCTTAGAAATAGGTATGAAATGACTCACATAAATTCTAATAAGTATAGAAAAAGGGAATCCACCTAGTTAGAAAGATGTAAGCCCTTTTAAAGAAATGTGGGAGTCTTGGATCGATCTATCAAAACCCTATTAAGACGGGTAAGACAGGTAGCGAGATTTATAAGAAAAAGAGTTATAAGTTGGTTCGTTCATAGTCTTCTAGTTTAGCATTATAGGAAGACAAAGTCAGTTAGGGGGATCGCTGCAATATCGACTGATATTAATTACGCCTTAGTGCATATTAGCCGAGAAAGTGACGAACCTTATTCAGGCGGGCGGCAATGAGAAGATAAAAAAAAATTTTAAGGGTGCGTAGTAGGCTCGCATAGACAAGCAAGGATAGGGAATTGGGCTCGGTTACTTTAACTTTCGCAAAATTTTATCTTTCTGCTTTCTGTTCGGCAGCTAGGTAGCCTGTCCCTCTTTTGAATTCCCACGTCGAGTTCTGAAATTTAATAGATCCAGTCTGACCCTCAACCTAGAGGCTTTAATCAAATTAGATTTAAAAGTACGAAGCAAGCGGAACCACGAGAGGCGCGTCTTTCTCGGAGGCTGCCCTATAATATAAAGTCCAGTCCCTCCTCGGCCTACTCTCTAGGATAACTTCATTTGATTCAGAGCTATCTTACGAGCAGTCCCAGTTTAGTAGGGTAGAAGCTCTCTTTTCCCGGAGACGAGAATTCTTCGACAAGCTCCCTTTGTATGCTCCGTAGAACCGTTGCCTTAATCTTAAAAAGGCTGCTTTGGACGTCTGGAATCTTAATTCTAATTTGGGAAGACCCCTCAACAAGCATTTCCTTGAATGAATGCTTTTAAGCTTTTAACGTTGAAATTGAAGACTTTGGGGATTTAAGAGATGACTTGGCTACTTTATCCGATCCCTTTTCACCAATCTTCTCTATAACCGGCGGATAAGATTTTCTTTAATCTTCCGCTGGCGCTTATAATTAAGGAAAGGAGATAGGATAAGGCCTCCTGAGGTACGCAGGGGAGGGGCTTGTCCTAGAACCAAGTTTTTTCCCTTTTTTTCGTTAGCCTTTTGTTACATCGTTCTTAGCTGTCTAACGCTAGCTTCCTTCTCTTATTTATACATACATAAGAAAGACCCACTTTTGGACGCCTTTGCTATCTTAGATTTGGTATTCCCTTGGCCCCTCTTCGTTCACCGAGATCATCTAGTACTTTATCTTTGCTTTCTTTTCCAAGTAGCGAAGCAAAGGGCTCTCTTAATTAAGTTGTAAGCCTGCATTCTTTCTAAAAATTCTATTATCAGTATCAGACCTTTAATCAATCTTACCGGGGACCCGCCCTGAAAAACCTTATATAAAGAAGTCCTGCCTTGTTTTCAAATGAAACTAGAGATGATGCTTGGAGGAGTACTTCAGATACCCGGTCTTCTCATATATATATACTAGCAGGGCTTGCTTGGCTTCAGTCGTCGTATAATGAAAGCGCGCCCTTACATACTAGAAGAAAATCCTTATAAAATCTAAAGAAATAGTGGAAACTTGACTATGCTGCTTACCCATTATAAGGAAGAGAAGTGCCTTTGTCTCTATAGCTTGACCTTCGAAGCGAATCCCCAAAAGCTTTTATGTAGCCGAAAGATTCCTATTCCAAAAGAAAACCTTCTAATTATTATGCAGCTGGTTCGTTCACTTGTAAAAGATGAGGTCGTACCTACAACAAGAAGCCCCTATAATATAGTCAAATAAGAACAATATATGAATAATTATACCTTCCTTTACTTGCCCTAATCTAAGAGATATGTGAATAGACAAAGCCTCCTATCTTTCTTGTTTACTTCTAATTATCTTAGAGATTCTATGTCAAAAGAGAGGCCTTTATCCATATTATAGTTTTAGAGAAAAGACCTCCATCTTTATGGTCAAAGACATCATGCTCTTACTAGTACCTTTGTTAAGGGATTCATTCAACCGTCCCAGCGCATGCCCATACAGGGCACTTTCCTCGAGTCTTTGTCGACTTTCTCTTATATACGGCTCTTTATTCGCCGACTTTGTGATGACTATTCATCCTACTGGAGACTTCTTTATAGCAGCAGCAGAGGCCTTTCTTGTGTCAACAGCTTTCCACTTATTATAGAGATTTCATAAGGCGAGTCAGTCTTATAGTGACCGAATAGGTAGCGGGTCTCTTAGGGGAGTACCAGAAGTTATAAGAATTGTACCGACCCATCTTATGTATAAGGTTCTTACTCTCTTCTACTGAAACGAGTTGCCCTATTCTTACTTGCTTAATGTGGCGAGAGGACTTTCTTTATTCGTCTAGATATCTCGCCCCTTTGTTGATTGCTCTACTACTTATTTAAACGGATGTCTTATAATTATTATCTTAATCCTTGATCGGCGGATTAGTTATCTTATTTGACCACGTCCGGCTCTAGGATTACATATGAACAGAGGTCAAAGCGGCAGTAATTATAACCATCTCGTCCAGCTTAAAAGCCCTGCTATATTCTTAATGCTTCCATTGCAGATTCTCATATAAGAAAAGTCACCAGCGACATGTCATCATAAAGGACTGCTGTATACTAAATAACTTTGATCTTCCTTCCCCCTTTCCGAAGAGTGGCTTTCTATCTAAGGTATGAAAAAGTAAGGACTTATACCACTCCTTGTCTGTCATTTGCGCAGCTTGCTTATCTAATTAATTCCCAAACCCTTAAAATAGGGGAGAAATTAAAGAGTTCGGGAGTGATTTTAACATACTGGTCTAGTCTCGGACGAAGCCAACTCTGGTAGGCCAGGCACGGAGAGTCAGCCCTTTCTCGAGCCTAACTTTTCGTTTACCAAAGGATAGGTATAACATGACTCGACCAATAGGGATAAATAGACTCGACTGACACGGAGAAGGGGTGTTTGATCCGAAAAGGGATGAAATTAATCTTTTTTTCTTTGTAGTTTTTTTGGTTGAAACGTCTTTTACCCATAGAAATGGCCTAAAATGCACTAAAATAGACCCAATTTGCTTCTTTTCCCGACTCGAAATACATAAGAGAAAGAATAGGGCAGCAGGTTCAGAACGAGGTACTTTATTTGCTCGACTTCCAGTGGAGGAGCTTCTTCAAGAAGAATTTACAGGTTTCATCGATCCAAAAAAGAAGCGGCTCTTGCAGACAGAAACAATATCAGAAAAAGATCACTTATATACGATAACAATAGAACCAGAAACCAGTATATCCTAGAATAACCAACGAATAAAGGGAAAAGTGTAGGAATAATAGGCCAAAACTTCCTCTAGAACGGCCTGTTTTCAGTTGAAATCTTCCACCGTTTCCGGTGATTTTGGGGATTAGGCCGCTTTTAGCCTAGGAATCAAAAAGAAATTTCAAAAGTTACGTTTTACCGGCTTTTTTCGTTGCAAGCCTATTTTATTATAGAAAACGAGATATTTTGTGAAAAAGTTTAAACTTCCCCGGTAAAATGGGGATAAAGCCAGTTTCTTATAGGATTTTGCCAAAAAAATAAAAGAATTCGATCTCCCCGGTGAAAATGAGTATCATTTGGCGCTTTAGTGGGTGTTTTAAAAGAAACTTTCCGCATTTCGGGTCATAAAAATGATGAATTATCTCACCTCAAGCACTTTGTCTTGCTTACTAACGATGCATTTCCGATGCATTTCATTTCTATAAATATGTTTGTTATTAATACTTTACGCAGGAACCATAAAATTAGAAAGATTTCATACCTTTTTTTGCATTTCTTGCAAAAAGAATATCACAATTCGCACGAACACGAGAAACAAGAAACCATACTTTACTACTAAACAACTAAAAACTGAAATAGAGCAGGAAAAAGATCACTTATATAAGATAAAAAAGGATACACTCGATGCCGTTTTTGCCCTGTTCGCTTATTAGTGATGCTGATGAATAGGCCCGGATTATGGAGAAAAAACAGGCTATTTGGGGCTCTTTTAGGGTGTTTGCAGTAATCCATGAGTTGATTGATCCCAAACTTCAGTAATGAAAGTTTTTCATTTCTTTAATAATGCAAATGCACAAAATGAGGTAATCCATTATTAATGATGTTTAAGATAGATGAAAAGTGAATGGCCATTTGTGTCGTTTGGGCGTGTAAGTCGTTCGTTCAATCTTTTCTTTTCATTTGGTGTTTGAGCTCCATAACGTGTTAGCAGCCGGCTCACTTCTTTACCAATTTACCAGGGTTTGCAGGCGTTGAAGCTACTGTTGAAGACAAAGCTTTTTCAATTGAGGCGGTTGAAGCAGAGTAAGGTGCCTAGTCGGGTGCTGATGTTTTTGGAGCGGATAGCCAAGATTGGTCCCATCCTTAATCGGGGGACTCGTCGAATTGGAACAAAAGTACCCACTTTATGTCAATTTACCCCAGGTCAGGTAGAATTCCTCTTTCGAAAGGGTCACGTACTCGGCTTATGAGGACAAGATAGAACCCCGCCCTCAACAAAGACAGAGCTACAGAACAAGCAAAAGCAGTCTTAGCATCAGATCGTTAAAGAAGCCGCGTCAGAGCATTAAAACCGCGTAAGTTTAGGGCTTGAAGAAAACGAATTCTCAGTCCCAGGGGCAGCCGAAGTATAAGATGGAGCAGGTGCCAATCCAAAAGAATTGGCTGTTTCCGCCGAAGACGCGGATGCTTTTACAGCAGTGGATGGAGCCGACGAGGCAGTAGTGTCAGACCAAGCACTGTCATACCTATCACCGAAAGCTTTTGCTTTAGATGCAGCTTTTGAAGCGGGTGATGGATCAGCTGTTGATGTTCCTTCTTCTGATTGATGAAGAAGCTGATGCTTAACGGGCAACCTCCTATCTCTAGGAGATAGATAGGATTAAAAGAGAAAATTGACCCTTCGTGCCAGACATAGAGAAAGCAGGAAGCGTAGTTCGCTAGTTTGCGGTACTGAGGTAAGCTACTTTTAAACCGGACTCTTTTTTGAAGGAGTTTCAGGACATTCCGGAAGCCGCTAATAAAAGGAAGTAGATTCAAAAGAAGTAGCCTTCTCTGATGCTGGAGTTGATGAAGCTTATGATGATTGAGAAGAAGATGAAGATGATCCTCCTTAAGCTGATTTTTATGATTTACGAGGAAACCTATCTATAGCTAGCATAGGATTCTAACTAAATAGATCTTATCGATTCGCCTGGAGGTATAATAGAAATTTGTTCCCGGCTGATGATGCCAATTAAGTAGAGCCTGATCCCGAACCAGAGGATGTTCCTGCTTTTTTAGTTTCTTAGTTTATGATGTTGGAAAGAAGGGCTAAGCCCGTCCTTAGCCAACCACTTTATGTTTATGCTATTATTTACAAATTAGGGGCCGAAACCCAAGACCTGTCCTAAAGCCATTATCTGTATTCTAAAAAGAAATAGGGGAGGGATAAAGAAGGAAGCCCGAGGAAGGTGATCTCAGAAAGCACCACCTATCCTTGCCTTAATCTTATTCTCATCAGAGACTTGAGCATGTCTGTGACAAGTGCTGGGGCTGGGGAATGCATGCGGGAAAGAAAGCTCTCTTTCCGGGGGCCTACTAGACGTATAGTGTAATGAGAGTCAGAGGCAGCATAGTCTCTAATTAATATGACTAGCAAGGAACCTATGCCCTTGGGCTCTTTCTTGGATGAGTTGACGCATTACCGGTACCAGAGCAAGAACAAGATGCAGTTGAAGCTAGAACAGGTGAAGCCGAGGCTGATGCCGATTCAAAAGCTGATGAACCTGAGGCTGATGATTGAGAAGCTGCTGTTGATGATGATTGAGGAACAACCCTATCTCTATCAAGATAGGATTAAAAGAGAAGCCCTACCTTTCGCCTCAAGGATCGCATTAACAAGGAAGTATAATAGCATAAAGATTCGGCGAGGCGGGCGGATTCCTGCTTATAAGTCTAAGAAAAGGAAGTCGATGATGCAGGTTCAGTCACAGGGGCAGTCATAGCAAATTGAAGTCAAAGAAGCAGTCGAGGTCACGGATTCAATTGTCGACGTTCCAGTTTTTGCTAGTGTTGGCGGAAATCGGGATCCCATTTCTTAAAAGAAGAGACATAGTGGCCAATGGTGCTAGAAAGTTCAAGCTCACCCTATGAAGTAGCACAAAATGATGCAACTATTGACGAATACTATAAGCCAACTTCAGATTCTTTGGGATGAGCTTAAAAAAACATGAACAGTTACCCTCCAATCAATCACTCAACTGACTTCTGAAATTAAAAGGAAGACCCATATTTCTTGTATGGTTGAACCGGATCAATCCACCTGGCGCCTGTCTCTTAATTGGTTTCATACGATGACCTCATCACCATTAACTTCATCCTCGACTCCGTCTTCGAGTTCTAGATCTAGATACGTTACGCCTGCCTGTGGGATTTTTCCATTTTTCTCATTCATCTACCTTGACTAATGCCCTCTCTTCTTCTTATCGTAGGCCAATTGACTTTTCCAATGCAGCTTTTGTATTATATTATATAAAGTGGCTTTCCAGGTTCATTATACTTATACTCCCGCAAGCAATATAAGTTTTAATATAAAAATGATAAGCGAACCTACTCTTCTATCCTTCTACCAGCAGGAAGAGCTGAAATTGAAATTGCATCTTTTTCTTCTTCATACCTAAACCAGCCTACCCTTTCCCCCTTTCCCTGAGAAAACTGGGGGTTGACATCTCTCTCCATAAAAAGCCGATCTCAGACATGCTATAATGCGATCGGCTTTTTAACGCTTTAGTACAGACCTTTCTCACAAGGAGCTTCCCCAGGCAGTGTCCTGGGCTTCTCTTTGACAATGCCTTGTAGTCTTGGTCCCACCCTTAAGTTAAGAATGCCGGGCATGCGGATTTGGTGCCCCATACCAGAGAATTATAGAACGAGACAAAAAGACGAAGCGAGTTGAATGTTGCGAGTATCTTTAAAAGATCACTCCCTGCATTCCCTTCAGTTCAGTCAGTTCAGAAAGTTGGACAAAGTCAGACTTCATAACTGGCCAAGCACGTACCCTTTTTTTAATGGCAGGCACACGATTTCGTCGATTTTATATGACTTGATATGAGCCCCCCAGCCTCAGATGGGTATATTAGGGTTTAGGTTCTTCTATTAAGAGAGAGTTATAAAGTGCTCCCAATTGGCCTAAACACAGTAAAAAGCAGTTAACCCAACCATAGAGGGATAAAGTGCTCGATTATAAGTCGAGGGGAGGAGATAGCACGTAGCGGTACGCTCGAGTGAAGTATGAAGGAGAAGAGAAGGCTCGACTGAGGTACAAGGGATTAAATGACTCGACCGCAAGGGAGAGGGCTCTTTATATAATAGAGATTGATTTTAGCTTGATCCTAGCTCAGCTGCAGTAAGAAGTAAAGTCTACCTATACGCTTTAAAGGATTCCAATCCCTTTTTGTTTTATTAATCTCAGATTCTTTGCCCCTTTTTAATAATAATGCAAGTCTTTAGTAGGACTTAAAGGCTAGCCATGATCCGGGGACCCTCTTGGGGCCTCTCGTTGCGGGCGATAAGAGACGAAGGTTTGATTTTTAAAAGTTCTTTGATGAGAATAAGAAAAGAGTGAAGACACTGTTTGGTAGGCCTGTGTTCTTTTCTTTAGTAGTTGGTCCGGAAAGGAAAGATTCGAGGAAAGGGCATACGCAATGCACGCGCGGCTTGGGGAGCCACCTCTGGTTCCACAGTCCCATCCTTTTCATCAAGGACTAGCCAGCCTCAAATAAATCCAAAGATCTTGTCAAAGATGGGTTCACGTGCTTAGCGTCGTGTAAAGGCGGCTTAATAAACCAGGACTAAACCGTTTTCGTCATTCATGAATTTTACTACTAATATAGGCCAAATCAGAGAGATCCAGGCCGTGCCTTTCCTCAATAAGATGTACAAGGCTAACGAGCGTCTCATGCCAACCCCTTCTTACAAAAATGAATAACACACCCCGCCGCCTTACAAAGGCTGTTCGATTAGTACGTCTTGTGTCATTTACAAATAAATGTAATTTAGGGAGCAGGTAAAGGCTACGCCCCAGAGGTTTGCTCTGCCGTTAGGAAATTTGATTGGCTCGACCAGCGAGTGTAATACCTGTAGCGAGCCGGCTGTTAAAGGGGGAAGAGCGCCTATCTCCTAAGGTCGAGCCCGGAAAGAAGACATTTCAGGGGCAGGGTTCACTGATCACTTCGGGCTAAAGTTAAGAAGCCTAACGAAAACTAGACGAGTCTTCGCCCTTGGTCTACGATCTTGGGCGCCAAGGAAGGGTGGAAGGGTAGGTAGTAAGCTTGCTTTGCTTTCCTCTACTTGCTAGTTTCTAGCCTCTATTTTCAGGGGAATCCGTTAAACCAATCCCCGGAAAGAGACTGGGCTCGGAAATGACTCAGGAGAGGTACCTTGGAATTAACTATGCTCCTTCGTCTTTTTCATAAGAATAAGAAATGCCCATTATAACATTAGTTAACCGGGTGAATTCATCCTTTTCATAAAAGAATGCAGGACCAAATGTCTTGATTGGGCAAAAGTGACATCCTAAGCCTAAGAATCAGCCTAAAAGATATGAGCGAGCTCTGACTTCGTTACTTATTTTAATTAAGTAACCTAAGACTCTTTTCCAGAGGTAAATCATCTTCTTATGAATTCTCATATTATATTTTTAATAAAGAATAGAGGTTTTTAAGCCCTGTAAAATAGATGATGTGATAGCACTAAACGTATCTCAAACACGCCTTATACGTATGATGAAATGACTTCGTTGGTGAGCTTTCTGCTTTATATTATAAAAGAGAAATCAAGCCTTTTTACCTGCCACTCATTGCTGCATATTTCTTTCTTCTTGTGGACTCTCTTTAGTATAATATACTATGATATAAGTCTGAATTAGGCCCATCCCGGGGAAATCAGTAGGATTACTTTCACCAACAGCCCACTCTCACGGCCTCCTTTTCTTTCTAAATTCCGAAGATAGACTAGATCCTAGATCGGAAGCGGATCCCGTTTACAGCAATGCAAGAAATCAAAAGACAAAAGACAGAGAGAAATTAAAGGCCTTTTCCTCTTATTGGAATAAGATCTTATCAAAGACTACTATATACTAGACCTATGTATTATACTTAACCTTCGAATGCAGTTTAGGAATTCTTTTATAGATCGGAAAGATCCACTTAAACTCTTTACGTCTCATCCGTAGTAGGTACTGTGGGTAGACCTATTCTTTAGGTCAAACATCTGACTTACCACGAAAGCTTCCCCTGAACTAGCTAGCTCACAAGCTTCTCTTATTTTGGAAAGAGAGCAAGAACGTTATATATTTTCTTTATTGCTTGGTTATAAATACCTGCGAAACGGTACATTTGATGCCAAAAAACTCTATTAAAGTAAGTGGAACTTTGCAATCTACTTCTTTTTGTCTATAGATCAGGGTAATTCTAGTTCTAAAATGCTCCTTTAATTGCGTATATAAGAAAGAAAGGTTTAAATTCTATTAATCGAGGTGTCCTGCTTCTCAGATGTGGTAGGAAGGAGCGCTTGAAGTCTCGAAGTAAACGAGCAAGCGGAACATGTCTAGCGCGTATATAGAGTGAAAGGCATGCAAAACTTAGAAAAAAGAGCACTCCTATCAGGTCTATCCCTTACGTCGTCGTACTTTAGAGTTTGTGGACCAACGTCGTCAAATGGCAGCAAATACGTATCTAATCGATTGGCAGTCTATAGAGCTTCCCGCCGGATAAATGAATTGCCAAAGAATAGTAAATGTAACACGTAAGCTATTACTTTATAATATAACTGACTCGAAGAGAGAGCTTTGCCTACGTTACGCGTTTAGGAATTAGAAAAAAGCAGTGAATAATCATTTTACTTTAATATAGTTTTTTTGGCATCAAAAAGCGGGAGAATGTACTATAGATAGATCCTTGTTACACTTCAAGTTAGACCTCTACTCTAAGCAATCTACTACTCTTCGCTAGCAGTCTACTCTACTTCGTGACTCTCCCTGCATTATAGTCGGAATAGAGGAGTTTGACTACATCCGTGTCAACGGGATAAGAAGGCGCTAGGTGCAGATACAGCCTCAAAGACAGACGATTGCTATAGTTTAACTTAGTCCAGCTTATACATACGAAGCGTCGTCAGAAGAGAAAGCCTTTGTTTGTCCTATGAGTAGCACCTTGCAGAGTTGATTCTTTATCTCGTACCTTCTTATCCCGTGCTTTGCATATTTAGCTCGCTTCGGGACTCTACTTAGTCTAGTTTACGCTTAATCTCTTAAGTAAGTGGCGGACAGCCCTCAAGCTGGCAAGGCAGTAAGCAAAGAAAAAAGATCGTATCTTTCGCGGTAAAAGTTCCCATTATTACATTATCCGAAAGGGTAGAGCCAACAGCGGATTCAACCGGCTGATAAAGCATCAAGACTAGTGGATCCCCATTTACAGAAAAAGATAAGGTTTTCAGGGGTATATTCTCAAGGAGAGTTTTCTTTGTCTGCTTGGGGCACTTCTATAGGTTCAATTAACTTAAGTTAACTTACTCGCTTGTTACTACTCCGTTCCAAGTATTCTTCTTCTTTCATAGAAGTAGGGTCGTTTTTTAAATGAGTTCATCAGGTTAATCATAAATTCTAATCCTACCGCTATATTGGGACATGGCTTAGTTCTACTATAAGGCCTAACTTACCAGTTGTTGGCTCTATGTCCAGTTACTACTTCTTTAAAATAGGGCTAAACTCTCTCTAGCTACGAGTCTCACATAACAATCCGAGGGAAAGACTCTTTACTTGAGCAAAAGCTTCTTATACTGATTGTACAGATGCAATAGATCAATCCGGCTTAACGTCCGTAAATGACAAGAGGCTAGCGTCCTATACTAAGAGACAAGCAGCACGGGAAGATGGGAAGGAATGAATATAAGGGGTAAGAACGCGTTGAAAAGTCCGGTGGGGAATGAGACCTTTATCATGGAGGGAAGGCGATTACCAGAATCTCGCCTAATTTGATAGTCAAAACCATATGAATTTTCTAAAGAAAGTAATCAATCTAGATATTAGGAGCAGCTACTATCCAAAGAGGCTAGCTAGATCAGAAAGACATCATCCGGATACTAAAGCGCACCCTTCGCGTCTTGCCATTAATCCATTCAAACAAAAAGAAAGTCAATTTTTAACAAGACTTTCGTGGAATCGGGTCGATATCGACCAAGCCCGATGTAATCTCGTTCTTACTCTCGTACGGGATTAGTTTAGAAATGAATGTCCCTACTTAAATTCTGGCTAGAGCGAGACTCTTTCAAAAGCAGTTCCTATCAAGGTCAAAACGCGGGGCTGGAAGAAAAAAAGAAAGCAAAAACCAAATATCCCTACCTTTATTCAGCCGGAACTAGCATTTTCTTTAGACGAAAGAATACGTATAATTGAAGTTCCAATAGCAGAGACTTGTTTAGGCACTTCCTTTTACTCTATCTGCATTACGGCGAAAAGAAGAAGTAAAGACGAGAGAGATCCAGGTAAGACCGCCCCTACTTAAGAGCGAAGTCTTCTCCGATGGCAAATGAGTGAGGGCTTTCTCTCTATATACCTTATCTTATCTTACGTCAAAAGGATCCACCCTAAGTTCAACCTTCAGCTCAAGCTTACTTAATTAGTTTGATTAGTTGCTCAATGGTCAATTCTTAACACAGCTCGAGTATTTATAAAAAAAGAATGCAATTGCATTTCCGACTCTAGGTTTAGCCTCTGGTTCGGGCTTAGTCAATTCTTAATCTTTCCTTTACATAATTAGGTGAGATGCTCCGGCTAAAGATTCCAAAGTCAAATCATTTACAGGGTTATAAAAGCCAACCCACCCTTTTGTTTAGATAGAGTTGAGATAGAAGACTCTTTTTACGCCTTTGCGTACGGGGTAGATCAAAAAGAATCCTCCTTCCTAGTACCTCTTTGATTAGTCGCATGCAGAGAACTTGTGGGAGGAGTGGGCATAGAATCGTAAAACGAAACAACAGGTGCAACGGAAGATGCTCCGGTCGTAGATGGTATTGAATGAAATAGAAGCGGGTTGGGTACTGCTTCGAATGAAATGGCTTTTAATATTTTACCGGAGCACCAAGAGGAACGAACCCTCTTCGAGATTACTCCAGGCATAAATAAAAGGCCTTTTATTTGGGTCTCATTTGCTTTCACTTTCTTTGCTGATCGTAGGGGAGGCTTCATTTCAATTTGAATTTGCATTGACTTTTCCTTTTCTCTTTATATAAGTAGCACTCATTGTGCAGACTTCATCGCCCCTCTTCCACTCTCTTGGAACTAGCGATGGCTAGAAGAGAATACAAAAGCTCTCTGAGAACCGAACTTGAAAACGAATTGACTTTGATTTGAGGAAGGAAAGGGCTGATGCTGACCTTGCCACTCTCACAGTATGGGATTGGCTTTAATAAAGTATATGACTCCGCTGCTTGTAAAAGACTAGGCAGACACAAGCTTCCTCTCATTGTATGCGCTTAGCTCTATGGCACTCTACCGAGGACTGCCAAGCTGGGGGGGTTGCAGTGGGATTGAAAAGGTAGTCAAGAAACTATAGAAAAAGTCTAAGGCTTTCAACCTAGCTTTATACTCTTCGGAGTTCATTGCTTTAGCTGCGTCCGGTAAAGAGGTGGGAGTTTGCATTAATGAAATCTTTGACCTAGTGGCATACCTGCCTTCCTTCTAATTAGAAGGTCGACATTAACGACTAGTATAAAATCTTATGTATGAAAACAAGAATTTTAGTGCACGTGCTAGTATTCGCCGAGCAGTCACACGGGTATAAAGTAAAGGCTTTTCCATTAGACGAGTTCCTTTTACTTTCCAAAGCATTTCTAATAGAAAGCTCTACCTTAGCAGGTGCAAATCCTCTCCCTAAATCTGAGGTGTAGGCCTCGGCTCCTTGGACTCAGACGATCTTCCACTTGATCTGATGGTCTTTAGCCGAAATCAATCTTTTAGTGATGAATTGACATGTAAAATGAAAGGATGTGCGCTTATAAGTGAGCCACTGAAACTGGTCCTTCCGGGACAAAGGCACTTACAAGGAAGGGACACCGTTAGAGACCTTGAAAAAGAGGTTGATTGCATGGCATGATAAGGAAGAAGGTATGGTCGCTCGTCAGCGAGAACATCCCTTTTAACTTAACAAGGTACTTTCTATTTGTTACTTGCTTCCAGATCGGCACCTATTTCTGCTTCATTTGGAGGAACTTCTTCGGTTACAGCTGCTTCGTCCCTTGTATCTTTTCTGTTTCTAACACTACAAGAAGAAACCAAAAACCAAATATCCCTCCCTTTACTTTATTAAGCCAAAACTAAGATTTTTCGTCAAATGAGGGTCCCAAGGTCGAAGAATTAGTGTGTCTAAAATGCCTGTTTTGGGCCATTTGTGTCAAAAAATATAAGGTCTAAAGGTTGGAAGAACTCGAATCTTTTATATGGAAATTAACCAAGGGGGACAACGGTGCTCTATACCGAGTCCAAAGCAACTCAAATGAGCCAAGTACAAAGTGAGACTGATTCTTAACGAATTCAACCGGAGCATGCTTCTGACTTATATATATAGTCGAAAAAAGGGCCTAAAAGACTTTCTTAGATGGATTTGGTAAAACGGTAAAAATTACCTGTATTTTGGTCCCATTTTGCTCCGAAAAAGGCTTCATCGACAGCGCCTTACTCTCCATAGCCTCCCGTTTCTGAAAGCTCCCAATGTAACAATGGCGGTATGCCACTTCTGCTGCTACCGGGACTTAGTCGCCATCAACGGCTTTTTCTAAGACTTCGACTCCCTCCCACAGGCCCCTCAACCGGCTAGAAGCCCCAGCTCTGAGCACTTGACCACTACTAACAGGGTCCAATTCGTTGGCCCGCCAACAGCCAACTCTAACACCTATTTTAGACCAAAAGCGGGAAGTGAACAATGGTTGTCACTTCAACACGGTAAAATCGTCATCGTGAATAATACTCATTCCCAAAGCTAACCTGATTCGTTCCCTATTTCAAAGCAATATGGCCTAATGATGATGTAAACTCATAGGAGTGGGCTTCTCTTCAGTGAGCCCCGCGGCTACTTTACTTAACTTATTAGATCTTCCGGTGGAAATGGCGTCTATGATAGGTGCTCCCTGCTTGGTGCCTTTCTCTCTCCCGTGCCCAATCTTTCTATGGCAGGTACATCAGAGGATGCAGATGCTTTGATTAAGCCAAGATCAATTAAGAAGGGTCCACTCGTTCCCTTATTTAAGAACATCCAATCAATGCATTCTAACATGCTCACCCATATCTAGTAACATCAAAGACTACAGTTCGTTAGGGCCCTTATTGGTCCCAAACCTCTCTTAATTTCTTTATTTATATTCTTATCTGCATTAAAGGAAGGCATTTGAGGAGAATACTGCCCTACTGATTTCCCCTCAGGCACCTAAGTAGACTTCGCTTGTCCGGAGCTGCTTATGCGCACTCAGTTAACCCAAACAGCCAAATGCAGGACATAAACCACTCCCCTCGTCTACGCCTCAGGATAGTCCGTCCTTGGCTCCAAAGCTCCCAAATGCAGGACATAAACCTCAACAGCCGGCTCGCTCATACCAATCAAGGACTGGCTCTAACACAGACTAACGCGCTCCATATCTTCCGCTTGTTCCTTTCGCTCGCTCCATAAGACTACTCTCGCTCCAAAAGACTACACTCGCTCCAGAGATTTTGACTTGCCGAGCTGGGCGTCAGCCGTTTTTAGGGGAATTCACGGGAGCGGCAGCAGACGACTTATTCGCAGGCAGGTCCTATAATCTCAAGGCTGGTCCTCGCAGGTCTTCGTCTTTGTCAACTAGAGTTCGTCAGCTAGAGATGAGCCTAACATTTTTAGTGAACTCGAGCCTAGAGGCTAAGATCTCAAGCCGAAGCAGATAACAAAATTAGGGAATTTATGACGGGGCATCAGCGATTTTCCACTCAAATACGACGGGACATCAGCGATTTTGGGTTGCTATTCAACCAAGGTCCTTTTCGAGCCAGTCCTTGATTTGCTTCCTTTCATTTATATTCCGCTTGTTCGTTTCATATACGCGTTAGTTCTGCTGTTTCTTATTATTCCAAGGATAGGGGGGTCTTAGCCCCGCTGCCGAGACTGAGCGCCTTGGTCTGCGAAAGCTAGGAACGTACCCGACTCCTTCCGTTGGCGAGCATCGGCTCCACTACCACGGAACGGAAAGACTTTTTGAGCTATAAGAGATGCCCTGGCGAGTTTTTTTCCGGGCTCTCGATCACGTACGCTAAGGTAACTAAGAAGGCTTTGGACCCGGATAGTGAACCAATCTATGGCACTACCCCAATGCTTCACCGACCGCGACGTGAGAACAAAGGCACGGGCGTAGTTAAGTAGTACATTAGCACTTATAAAGTCAAGCTGAATGCTACGAGACTCGCTTAATCCTTTGGGTTTGAGTACATACGGGTACAAGAACGGGAAGGGCCCCAGCGATTTTAGCCCTATAAAAAGCGGCAAACTGGTAATCTTCTCTGTTCGAGCGCCTGTAGAGTACAAGAACGGGAAAGGCACCAGCGATTTTGACTTCCTTAAGTAATGAATAAGGCAAGGAACGATCCGGTTTTGGTAAGCTTCCTCGTTTAAGTACGCGTATGACAACGGTTTTCTGGATGTTTTAAAATAAGCACCAGCGATTTTAGCCCTATAATATGTCTTTTTCATCTACCAATTTAATTGTTACGTTCGAACTTTCTTTCCTTCGCGCCGCAGCCTAATGATTCCTTCCGATTAATAGGAAGAGCTGCTGCTTTTCACCATTAGGTGTGGGCACTTCATAACCACGTTTAGGTCTGGGCTGTGCCTAAATAGGTTGTGTTTTAGCTCTTCCCTTCCCAGCGAGCGAAGTCCCGTAGTGAGCCAGACGAAGTTTGGGTCTCTCTCGAATCCTCGGACGAATCGTCAGTAGGGGAGGAACCATTTGCAGGGGAGGATAACAACTTTAGTTCTTTAAATTCATTGGGGAGCGAGTGGAATCATTAATGGTGAGATGTTAGAAAGTAGGGGAACGAACGGGGCGAGTGTAATCGTTATTGAGCGAGCGGAGTCTTATGGAGCGAGCGGAGGGATGTAGCGAGCCAGTCTTAAAAAGATCCTTTTCGAGCCAGTCCTCTTTAGGTATATGCGAGCTGGATGTTAAGGGAGTGAGTAGGCTGTTAGGGCCAGTCATTGATTGTCTTATAGAGCGAGTGGACTCTTTAAGATGCTTATAAATAACCTCTTTTCGAGCCAGTCTTAATTAAATAGGGGCGGGCAATTACTCATGCAACCAATGAAGGGTTAAAGGAAATCAAGCCTCGGATAAAGTCCTTTTCCGCTTCGTCGATACCTGTCCTAAATAAAGCTTGAACCGTACTTAACTCAAATACAGATTATATTATAGGCCCCCTACACGAAATTATTGGTCTCGATTTCTAGCACTATACCTCCTATGCAGTAAATAGAATTCCCGCTAAAAGAGGACAAATGCGGGAAAAGGGACGGGAGAGCTTGTTAGTGCAAAAAGAAAGGTTTCGTCACTACGGTCGATTACGGGGTTTAGAGCTGGTGCTAGAGGTTTTAGGTCAAATACCTCAAGTGCTCGACTAGAAAGGAAGTATAATAGAAACGCGGATTAAATAGGAGAAGAATGTTTGGCAGGAGCGGAGCCTGTTGGTAGCTTTTGATGCTTTTACAGGCACGAATTTGAAGAATTTGAAGATGAAGGAAATCGAGTTCCAAGAAGGTTAGGGCTCAGTTACAGAAGTTTCGGATGAAGACGAAGAAGTTGTAGATTCAAGGGTAGTAGATGAAGCTGATTCATATAGTTATGGTGTATCTTTGACATCTCATCCCCTGTCAGTAGACTCTTAGAGGACCTTTCTTTCAGGAAACTCTTCCTTCTTTCGGGCAGGAGCCGGCTTGCCCTAAAATTATTCTAATTAAAGGATGGGATTGAGACCTCGAGTAAGAACGAGAGGTATTCAAGACTAGACCAAAGGGAAGAAGATAAGGGCATAGATAATATAAGCAAGCATGGGCTGTAAGCTTTGATGGAGCGGGTGCAGTCTTTGATGCTTAGAGGTCCTTTTCGAGCCGGGGAAGTGTTTAAGCTTATAGGTGATATGATGTTTTAGGACCTATGGGATGATGAAACCATAGACAAGATAATTAAACCAAAGGAGACCTCTGATCCTGTGGACAACCAGCGGCGGGCGATGACCTCTTGGCATTAGGGTCTATTTGATGAAGAACGAAGAGCCCTTTTAAATCTTTAATTTAAAAGAAGGGCCCAAGGAAGAGATGTGATGCCACAGGGTCGGGTGCACTTCCGAGCGGAACCTATGCAGGGAAAGCAGAAACCTATTCTAATAAGGTATACCCGTTCGTCGCTTAAAAGCAGGGGACTTCCAACCGCGGACGTACCTAAATTAGCTCCTATGCCCGGTCTTTTCAACTAAAGAAAGAAGAAAGGGAAGCTTTTGGTGATAACGCTGTCGAAGCAGCTAGTATAGTCCCCGTTCCCGCTTCATGTGCGCGAAACTTTACCGTTGCCGCCTTTTTGTGTAAGTGTAAGAAAAGGTCGAGCACCTTAAGAAAGACCCATCCCCATTAAGGCATGTTTTCGAGGGACTGCCTTCAAGGCCTTTGTTCCCACTTTGCCTGCGTACCCCCGGACTCTCACCTTGTGCCCCCAAAATCTCTTGCTGGTGGTCAAAAGTCTGGGCTGGCTGACTGGCTGAATGTTTTGAGCGGAACGAATGAGCGGGTGAAGTATTCGAAGCCGGCTTTTAACGAAAGGAGTGTGTTGACGTAAGTATGTCGCGATCTACTACTCGCTTCATATCCTGCGATCGCTGTATCCGCCTAGCAGCCTTAAGATGTTCTTGGAGTCCTGCCTATGAGGTCAGGGTATACTTCGCCCCCCTATTAAAGCTGTGGATATTAGGGCATTACTATATAATGCTCCAACCTTAGTTTATTAGCAGAGGCAGACCCATCCTTTCTTAAAGCGCCTTATGCACATTCTGATCTTTAGTACATTCCTAAATTCTTCTTTAACTATGTGGAATAAAAAAACAAGTGCACTTGCTAGCGTAGGCAAACCAGCAAGAGGGACTAGACTACCTGTGGCTTGAGCACCAGCAAGATAGTGTGACCACCACTTAAGCATAAACATAAAAGTCGCTTTATCCTATTTAGCAGTTGGGGAGAGTTTATAATAGAATATATTAAAGGTCAACACATCATGACATTTCTACATATCATTATATGGCTGGCTCTCCTATTCCCTTATTCCCTTAGGCTGACGCCTACCCATCCCACACATTGAAAGAACGTTTCATAAAAGAAAGAATCTAAGGCAAGAAGTAGATAGTTGGCGAGTGAAACTTCCTCAGTAAAGGCTTGTGCGTATGAAAGAGTTGCTAAGACTTTACTTTAAGATAAAGCACTAGGCCATGATTTCGCCCGAGTTCGTTCTCACCCAATTTAGGATTAGGACTTTACATTAATGCATCCGGGGGCATAAGTAAAGTAATGAAACCTTATGTCACATGCTTTTAATACGTTCATTCATATCCTTGAGGAAAAAGAACTTACTTACTGCAGGCATGCTAAAATAGAATATTGGCTGTCAAGATCCTAATCTATCCTGCTAAACTTTATTGTCTTCTCTTAGGCTAGCTCTAAGTCTCCAGTCGTTAAGGAATGGCACAAATTACCTGTATTTTGCTCCAAATTAACCTCTTTTTCGATCTTGAAAGGCTTTATAGTTTAATTGGTTGAAAGATCTTTTACCCATAGATTTACCCATATAAATGGCCTAAAAGCGCCTAAAACAGTACAAAATATCCTTGCTTTTTGCTTCTTTTTCTGCATAAGAGGTGTAAAAGAATTAATTTAAAACATCCTAATTTTTCTTTTTACATCCATATAAAGCGGAAGATACCCGTACTCTGAGAGGGGGGCGGTATACATGTAACTTTGTTCTAATTGTTCTCTTTTATTTCTGTTCCAAAGGGGCGAAACCCTCACTTTTTTCCATCCCTATAAATAGTAGAATTGATGTCCTTCGGAATCGTAGGAAGGACGGACGCAAAAGCCATTAGGCCTATTTATTCACATCCATATTATAAAGGGTGTTGGGGATAAGCCCCACCTATTTTAATCGACTTTTTTACATCCATATAAAGAATTTAATTAAAGAAGAATATTTTAGTTTGATTCGGGCTCAGAAGGTAGGCTAGATCTAGGCTTTATACATGCAATTCTTACTATAATTTGTTTTAAATTATGAGAAAAAAGCCTTATCCCAGCCCCGTGGCTAGTCCACTTCTATTCCACGCTCTTTTGCTTGTCAAGACCGACGAACTGAACCAAAAAAAGAACAATTCTAAGGTAATTTAAATTGGGCCCCGTTAGTAGCGGCTAGTGTTCGAGGGTTGGGTCTTCCACGCCCAAATTGATGCTTATTTGAAAACATCTTTCCTAAATTGCAGGGAAAACCGCCCCTTTCCTTTATGAACGATAAGGCACATGCTCTGCTTTTCGTGCTTCAAAATACAATTTAATTTAAATTAAAATAATTTTAATTCTAATTAATGCATTGGATTGATGCCCTGGCATCGAGAAGGAAGGACGCGATATAAAAAACGCTAAAAGCCATATTGGAAGAACTATTTTAACGTTAAATGAGGGTACTATCCAGGATTAGAGTCCGGCATTAGAGTGGGGCAGAGTGATTGGCCTTTACCGTTACCGTAGCCAGTGAACTTCTATCCTTCCCCAACTCGCGATCTTTCAAAGAATTCTTGTCACCCCCGCAAACCCATGCGAAAGCCAAGCCTAGTCAAACAATCCAAACAGGCAGGGCGCTCTTGCCTCGGCCCTTGTATAAAGTGTGTCGCCTGATTCTAAAAAAGCAGGAATTCCCTTCAACTTAAGCGGGAAACGCATCTTAGTCTTGTAAACTCATTTCGAGAAATTATGAAATCTCGGCTCGAATCGTAATCTCTTATGATTTTATTATGATATTTTATTATGATATCGTACTTTCTTGGGTCAGATCTAAAGACTTTGGACAAGCCCCCCCGTGTCGGTGTATCAGTAGAACCAGGGGATAGGGATATAGCAAAGGCAGCGGAAGAAGTGATCAGCCGCACCTGTCTCATCCAAGTGGCGAGATTCATTCTGCCGACCCTCTCCCGTTGGAGCGAATGTAGGGAATGAGCATGTTGTTACGAGTTCTTTTCGATCCTAACCCTCTCCAGTAAGTCCTTCTAAGAAGAGGATATGAAACAGAACCCGCGGAAAGGGAGCAGCCACAGGAACGTTAACTGTGTTTTTACGCCAGCAGGTTAACCTGCCTCGACGAACGCTCGACCCAAGGAAGTTGACAGTAACAAAGTGAGCTTCTATAACGTAGTAACATTCTAAGAAAGTGGACTTAGCAACCTTAGCAACAGACTCACTGATGTAAAGTAAATGACTCCCGATGTGTGCGAGTGAAGAAACTAGGGAATCTAATTCTAAAAAAGCTGCTTTTTCCTTTGGTGGCTCCTTCCTTTGGCTCCGGAAATCGGGTAAACCTCTTGAACTAACGTTCTCGAGTAGCTCTCCTTAGTTCTCAAGTTCTCATTTGCTTGCTGCAAGTATAGCATAGCTGTCGCAAGTATAGCTGTCTCAGACTCAGAATAGAATCATATCATCATGTCACATGTGTAATACAGAGACCAAGACACTTAACTGGCTTGTGTCTTATTTTAAAGACGAAAGCTCCAGCACATCTCACCCGCTAACACACTCGCTACGTCTCTTCGCTCGCCAACGCCAACATCTCCTACGCCAACTACGCCAATGGCTCTTCCTCCGCCAACTGCGCCGAAGAAAGCTTGATCGTCTCCTTCTCCAAAAACAACTTGATCTGCCGCGCCTTCATCTGGTTCGGCCTGAATTCGTTCACGGTTTCGTGGTCTTTTTGCTTCTTTTTCTGCATCTGAGGCGTAAAAGTGTACTTTTTTCCATCCCTTATAATATTAAAAAAAGATTTAATTTTATGCTGGCTCGGGAGATAGTCTAACTATATGCTTTATACATGCAAGTCGTACTAATTGAATTAATACGTTTGGCTCCTGAGAAGCGAGGCTTTAAAGTAACATAAAATGTTTAAGCTTCAAAATTCTTAAGCGACACATCCTCAATTAAAGAAAATTAAAATTTAAAAAATTAATTAAATAATATAAGAATAATATGATTGATGCTTGAAATCCATGCATTGAGATGTAAGGACGTAGAAAGGCGCGAATCCATAGAAAAAGGAGAAAAAGGCGCAAATCTACAGGTAGATACCTGGGACATTCTCTAGGAAAGCCGTATCCAGGGCTTATTTTGAGCACCATTAGAACAAGGGCTAGTCCGCACTTGAACGACTGTCGTGGACCTTTCAAACTTAGCGAACTTTAGCCAAAGTGAGTGAAATAAATTAAAAACATTATTTGCGCAGTTTGATGAGCCTGTGTTTTGATTTGATTTGGTGAAGGTTTCGTCAACAGATGTGCTTAAATAAGAGGATGCGGCCGTTTTTGCTGGATAAGGACTTGCCATCCCGGGAAACGCGTCCACGTTGTTAGACTGGTATGACCATAGGAAGTAGAAGTCTTCGTCTTAACAAGGCCTAATACAAGAAAGAAGCCAACAACTAGCAGCCATTTGAGTTTCGGAAACTACTGCTGGCTCGCCCCTACCGACTAAGGACTGGCTCGAAGATAGGCTAACGCGCTCCATATATTCCGCTTGTTCCTTTCGCTCGCTCCAAGTATTATACTCGCTGGCTCTACCTTTCCTCTCCTATTAAGTCGAGGTCTTCCAGAGCATCTCTTCCACTTTTTTGCTAACATCTAACTCGCCCCTATTTAATAACATCTTAAAGATTACGCTCGCACCATAGATTCCGCTTGTTGAAAAGAAACTCGAGAAGAAGTGCGTGAGGTGAGAGAATTTGAAGAACTCATGTAGCCTTATTCTTTCACATCATTAAAAGCTTGAAGACTGCAGGCTCTAAGAATGATGTTTTGAATAGGCCTCGCTTATTTGCTCCTAATTAAATTTAAAAAATTAAATCTAATTAATGCATTTGATGGATGCCTGTGCTCTGAGATGTAAGGACGCAAGTTCCTTTGGCAATGGGCGGATACCTTATGTGATAATGGAAATTCCATTAGATGTGCAACCCTTGGCTAGTCCACTTCTATTCTTCGGTCTTGTGGCACTCTACCTTATCGAAATGAAGTCTCTTTTTAGGTAAACTGAGGTAATTTAAATCCGACCCCGTTAGTAGCGGGTAGTGTTTCCGGGTTGGGGCTTCCATCCCTATTTCTTAAGTAAAAGCAGCAAAATTCATAGGGAAGGGAGCTAAAGTCATTGAATGATTGATGTGACTAAGTCCTCCCGAGCCGTCCACACGATAAATGATGTTTTGAATAGGCTTTTTATCTTTTTATGCCTAACTTAAAGCATCCCTAAGAAGAAAGGAATTTGAATAGGGGAAAGGAAAATTCAAAGAAATCCCATCCTTTATAATAATTATAATAATTATTGATTCCCGTGCTCTGAGATGTAAGGCAGTACCTCAAGTGTGCGAGAATTCAAAATGAATTATTATTAATAAAGAATTAAAGAATCCCATCCATTGAGATGTAAGGACGCGATATGGCTAAAGGCAATGGGGAGATACCCTCTCAAGATACCTAGTAACGGCACGGGGAAGTTCAAAGAAAAGGCAGAAAATGAGGAGAAGCTTACCTGAAACCAAATAAAGAAAAAATCATATAGCTGGCATGAGAGAAGCATATCCATTTGGACAGAAAGACTGGCTTTATTTAAGTTTGTTTATATGAGTCGAAACAGAGGAGCAAGCGAGTGAAATATCAAAGTGAGCCATGGAGCAAAGGGGGCCTTTTTGGTTGGATGGAATGGCATTGTACTTTTCCAATTATCCTGTGTGGAAAACGACGAAAAAACAGACACGGAAGTCCCAGTCGAAGATAAGCAAAAGGAGGCG